>JAOVYW010001487.1:3746-16182 GCA_025775045.1 Hiodon tergisus | reverse complement strand
GAGCCCCTATATTATATATATATAAGCAGAGAGAGAGAGACATTAACCAAATAGATATACCACGCATTGCATAAATGCATAAAACCTAAGTCTAAGGAAACCTAAGCAATGTTCCTCACGAACAAAATAAGAAAGCTATGAATAAATATGAATAAATATAACCTCATATCCTAAACAGGCACATCAGATGCAATACACGGCATGATGGGAAATAAAATCACTGAAGACTGACTGAACCTTCTGCTCACATGTGCTCTGAAATACCTGCTGTCTGTTTACGTGTAAATGTTTTATAATAAATCACAGCGAGTGAAAACGTTTGCCTGAGAAATTGATGCTTTGTCTATAAAACCAGGACACAGCTTTAATTCTGTCGATTGAAAACGGAGTAAATTTGCCAGTTTAATAAAACAATGTGATTAGCAATGGCTTTACCAGGTGCCAGGTTAAAGCAGCACAATTGTTTTAATATAAAAATGAAAGACAAAACTAAACACGAGTCCTGTCAGAGTATAAAGACATAGGCTTCAAACTGAGTGAGCGTGTCTTTAATGTCTTTAATGAGGCAGGGCTTGTCGACATGATGCAGAAATTCTCCTTCTGTTGTAAGACAATCCTCAAACTACCTCTGCCATTATACTTCACCAATTAACTTCCAGCAGCCTCGGAGGAAAGACCCCACTTCTTGTCTTAGTCCATTAACTTTGAACATAAACATAAGGTGGGTTGGGAAATGAAAGCGATGTGTGGGAGCGGATGCCAGTAAGGACTTTTTCTAATTCCTAATTGACATCATTGGAGTCCCCATAGTTACAGCTCTTACAATTTAAAAGAAATTACAGAATTAGTGTCTCCTCAACCAAGAAATTTTTTTACATTAAAGAGAACTTAAAATATTCCTTTTTTATCACTTGCGATGTCTTCTGGGCGAGGTGGTATTGGTTTAATTAAGACACGTCACCGACGCCGCAGAACTAGAGATCTTATGAATCATACTTTCAACAGTGCACGGTAGTAGTCGTCTGTATAACAGCACGATGTTTCCCTGAAACTTGGAGGGAAGGTTAAAAATAATTGTGGATTCCAAATTTATAAAAAATATAAAAAGAAGGAAAAAAATGTAGGAAGTGTCGGTTGTATATATTTTCCATTCATTCAAAGTAGCGTAACACTACGCGTTTGTATTCGGAAGCTTCAAAGCGGTCCAGGAGGACACAGAACTATCTCGGTTCCTGGAGAGCATCAATTTGTACGGTAAATTAAGCCGAAGACGTAGATATGAGAACAAATGTAGCGGAATGCATACGGCTCGGGTTCTCTGAAGTGCTCCTGCGGTAGAACATGGCGAGGTTTGACGGGCAGCGGCCCGGTGCGCGCATTTACCCAAAGGAGCACTTATTAAACTCGCCAGTAATGGGATCGCGTCTGCAATCCGCGCTTCAGTTTCACAGGCTCGCGTTTCACGTTTTAGTATTCCTCTGAATTGCTTATTTAATTTTGCGTCTTGATTGAAAAAAGCAGGAGGGTCTGCGGTAGATGTCTTTCAGATGGAAAATTGATCCTACGCCAGGAAAAAAAAGGCTTCAGAGCTCAGAACAAACCAAAAAAATCAAGTACTCCCAGAGGAATAAAATAAAAATCTGACTTAACTGCAAAATGTTACAAACATAAATCCAAACAACACGTAATTAAATATGATACATATGACAATAAAGCCAAAAAAAAATAATGATCAAGATTCAATATTTAAATTGGCTAAACAAAATCTACTTTACATATGTAATTCATATGCAAAACAGGAGCTTAATTACACCGGTTGTGTTTGTCAAACAGTGCAAGCGCCAAACCAGGTAATGAAACGCCAGAGCTTTCTCTGCGTTCCCAGCGAGCCGGAAAATCGCATCAGGGTTGCCAGATAGCGGTCATGAATGGACCGAGCAGCGTGACCGAAGTGCATTGTGACATTCTTCTGTCATTTTTCGGTTAGGAAATTATCTCCCCTGATTTTAAAAGTTTTAAATCAGATGCCGAATGATTATAATAAAAGCCAGCAGACTCTGTGGTTGGATACTCCTGTGCTGTGGGGATAGAAAATCATTCAATTCAATAGAGTTGCTTTAATTAAAAATAAAAGATTTTGCAAACTTACATTTTTTTCAATTATATATCCATTTGTCAGCACCTTGCCTATTTTTTGTAAATTATAAAGTTTCTTTAGTTATTAGTGTCATGGTTGTTGCCAGTGTTATTATTATTATTATTATTATTATTATTATTATTATTATTATTATTATTATCATTACTGTTGTTGATGTTGTTATCCACAATGACATATGCTCAACAGTATAATAGCTGTGCTGGGATTTAAACCACTGTAATAAAAGTACAATGATGAACTTGAAGCTTAGCGATAATCCTTTACGAAACCAGCTAATGTATTGGAGTTAGATTAATTTCTCTCTGAATCTTGCAGCCACGCCATCATCATAAGTTATCGGGGACTGTTGAAACCTTAAGAGAGGCATGCACATGGTTTCTGCTTCATGGTTCCCTGGATACTGTCCCCGTCAGGTTTCCCAAAGACCTATTGGATACAGTTGGCCTAATTTTATTCTTTAAATAATACACTGCTCTCTCTCCACAGGTAAAATCCCTTTGTATTTTAAAACCACGGTGCACCCACCTCTGTTTAAAAGTCTCTATGTAGATGCTTTTTGTTCATGGCAAACACAGGCCTATTTTCAAGCAGCAAATCATTTCTGAAGATCTTAGGAGGGATTTGAATGCAAGGTTTGATTCTTACAAATACAATTCAAAACATAGTGTTCTATTTGCATCTACAAATTTTATAGTGTAATTACATTTTGATTTGAATGGTCTGTCCTCTTCAGAGTGTGATAAACATTTCCTGGAGAAGAATGTACATAACACCCAAATAAGAAGATGATTTTCAAGGGAATGGAAATTATTCAAATACTTTTGATACATGCACCAATATTATAGGGTAAGAAATTTAAAACAAAATTGCCTGTCCAGTTAGATGTCTTACTTGCTGTCAGATGTAAAAAATAAATGTAAACTTTTGTAAAGTGAATCGGAAGACTCTAGAGAGGTAAGGATGGTCGTACCAAATATTATTGCAGCTATAGTTATCTATTGTCATGTATTAAGCAACTGTTTTGATTACATAATGAATTGAAAACATTTAAAACATTGTCTGAAGTATGGTTGTTCAACTAGAGGAGAAAATGACTGAAATATCTCTCTTTCTCTCTTTCATCCATTTCTTAATTTTAGACCTTTATAACCCACACTTTGGCAATACGTTTTAAATATTTCTGACCGCTTGAAAAATTACTGTTCCCATGGTGTTTTTAGGAAAACTTCTCTGCTTAAAATGACATAGGACACCCCTTATAACCCTCTCTATAGTAACGACTGAGTTTTCATAATAATCACAGACGGTAAAAATGTAATCAAAAGTACAGAAAACATTGCAGACGTGTAATGTACAAAGAAAGAAAAACATCTGAACAGTCAAATTATTCACATCATGAAAAGGCATTAGGTTACATTTTAACCATAGCTAATGGAATGGAATAACTGGATTAAATATATTGACATTCAATTACATTGAGAGTTTCAATTTTGTACGGCTATACATAAGAAACAGCACTAGCAGAAGTGGATCATTTGCTTGCTGGTTAGCTATGCACAACGCAAAAATATTTCGGAAATATATTGCATTTTTTTCGTATATCTGGGATTCTGAAAGGAATCCTGAACATCTTAAATGACTTTTTAAAAAGCAATGTTTCATAAGGCTGGCAAATATTTGATTTCCAACCGACCACCAGAGATTAATGAACCCTGACGGTCTCTTTGCCCGAATGTAATTTCAGCAAGAGGCAATACAGAATGTTTCGAGTGTGGAAGGCAAAATGGGATTATGCCAGAAAATTGGTTCCTTCAATTTTTTTCTGCTAAGAATCAATATAAAACATTATATACATTATAAACATTAATACCAAACCCTGTGCTTACCCATGTGTTGGCATTTAAAATTTTCGATTTTTTGGTTTTATTCACAGCTCAGCCCCACATTCATTTCAACCTACGTAAAGAGCTCCCTATTACCGGAAAAGACTGCACACACTATTTGAAGAAGGCCAGAGACCCAGCATATTAGGGAAAATAATATAATAATTATTTAATAATAATACCCATCATATTTTAAAATAACGTACATAGATTGAACAGACAATGCACAAAAGGTTTCTTCAAACAACTGTGCGTCTCTACTGGCACAACTGAGCTATTGACACAAAAAGGCAGACTAGGGCATGGTCAAGTCATAGCTGTGTAAAACACAGAGATGCTGTCAACGCAGACTAAAGTTGTTTTTTTTCTTCTTTCCTTTTGAAACAACAGTAGGATAAGTTATTCGACAAAATACTTCAACATTAAACTGATACTATGCCACTAAGCATAAAAGGCAACATTTGATTTTAGAAAGGATTAACGCTATTCTAACTTTACTGAAAACAAAAAAGAATAAAGAGTGAGCAACGGTCCATTGGCCATTGAACTCATGTGAGTAAATGATGTAACTATTCCTAGTGGTTCCCAGTGTGATGGAGAAGGAATTGCATGTTTCCACTGGCATGCACAGAAAATATTTTCAGTTAGTTTCACTTTTTTCAGTGCCTTTGAACGTTGCTAGCTAGTTCCTCATCAGGGATTAGACACCAGTTTAGTGCTGTTTCAGCAATGCTAATTTCATCTCTTTGATAAAATATCCATGTTTAACTTTGATTTAAAAAATCTTTTTTTTTTATGTCATGTCATAAACGTCCATGCAGTTAATAAAAATGTATAGATTTTCATTTGAGGATTTAATAAATTAACCTGGACAAAATTAGTATTGTAGGTTTTTAATTGTATTTTCAGTTTTGTTGAGCCGCATACTATCCATATTAATAAACTCTATTTTAGCAAGCCAAACATCAACACAATTTTTTCTATCTGCCCTATAAGAAGAGATTTTGTAGCAGCAAAATGGGATGCCTTATAGCCTGACTCTACACCTTTAAAACGATTGGCTTTGATCAACAGTATAGCTTTCCCTATAGAGGTAATAGAAGACGAGAAACGTGTACAACATACATTATTGGTGTAATTTTTTGTCCCCCAGGGAAAAAATACCTCTATGGGGAGGAAGCTCTCCTTTGGAGAGAGAAGTACAGGAAGAGGCTACCTCTTGAACTGGAGAGATAAAATAAATCCTTGCAGTCCTCGCATATCCGCTGAACTTTTTGCCGTGGTCTTCTTTCTTCTGTACGTCACACTGGTGAATACAACTGTGAGATTTAAAATGGGGGAAAAAAACGTTCAGGATAATTTAAGGATTACAACGGAATGGCAAAGCCAATAGAATCTTGGCTCTTTGAGCTCTTTGATTAAACCCCGGAGAAAGCAACGGAAAAATAAAGAGACGATCGTGGCCCTGTACTTTTGCTGTACTTTGTACAGAGTCTCCCAAAGAGGCGGAAATAATTGGCAATAGTGCCCTGACACTTTTGCATGGGAATCCCACTCTTGTAACAGGTCACACTCAAATATAACTGAATGGGATGTCTGTCTTCAAACCAGTTATGGAGATTAGCAACACAGTTATTCCGAGGGCCCCCGAGCTCGCATGGCTTCTTGGCCGAAGACGGGTTTTTTTATTATTTAATTTTCTCGATTTAATTAAAACTCTAAAACAAGGTGACAATCTGTTGCTGGAGATTAGGCGTGATGCACCACCCGGGGTGAACCTCAATCATGGCGTCTCCAGCCCATCTGGGGCTGAAGGGAGGTGCCTGGCTCACATCCCTCCGCACTCTCAGATACGGATGCAAATGGCTTTAAAAAGTGTAAGGTGTCCTTGTAATTGGCTATAAAATGCCCCGTCTCCCCTTACATGGAAAGACGTATAGAGGAGAAATACACATACAAATTCACGGGTCTGGCATTTCGTCAAGCTTGTAATCACGCTGAGCTTCATGAGTTATTACCTAAAATATAACAGGAGCTTTGAACCGGCCAAATTAAATGCATTTGCTATGGATTCCGTGATACTGGAATAAGATTTAAAAATGCCTTACCATGCATAAGTTCAATCAATGTATCATTACGCCTTCAATAACCTTTACCATTGACATGTTCGGATAGCTTTGATTGTCTCAGAAGAAATGAAAGATTTCTGTTGTGATTTCCTGCCTTGTGTTTGCTTGCACTGGACTCCTCTTAACCACCTGACCCAGTTGACTTAAGTTAAGTTCGCCGGTGATTTTCAGTGGAAGTGCTGCATAGATGTCACTCAAAGGTCAAGACCAAAACAAACAAGACCATTTATTAAAGGGGTCCCGGTCAACCACACCATATGAATGTTTCGCGACCTTTCCGCCAGTGTGTCTGTTGGTTCTCAGCGAGATCCTTTAGCCAGAACTTTGGGCTCGGTGAAATTGATGTCAATCACAGCAGTAGTCATTGACGTTCATATGCCAGCGACGACTATAGCCAAAGGAAGTGTTATTCTTGGCCTTGAAAATAAAAGCAGGGTGACGGTCCCCCTGAGGGAATGTTTAATGAAATCCCTCCTGTGACATCTGACCTGCTCCCGGTTTTGGTACGGATAGCAAAAGTGGTTGTGTAGGTTTTCTCACCAATGCACGATATACATATCAATATCAAAGCGATGCATTAGAATCTGACCTGTCTGCAGATTTGAACTCGTAAATCAATGGGAGAATGTCCAATTACTGCTTAAGGGGAAGTATAAGTAAGCAATATGTAATATTTAAAAATACATGTGTTCTCCCAGGTGATTGGAGGCATACCTATATAAATGGCAGGTCAGACAACAGCAGCAGATAAATCAGGAGCCTTTCAGCCTTTTGCCTTTCAGGGACAAAGGTGGGAATACGGCAGGTGAATATGTTTTAAATTCAGCAATGAAAGTGCCTGGGAAGCATGATTATTATCCATTTGTGATGTTTGCTGCAGGACGGAGCTCAGTCTGTCTGCACAAAAAAGCCCCCTGGCCCTCAAATATCCCCCATCACCACCACCCACCTTTACAAGGGAATTTTAAGCAAATTAATTTGCTTCACCCATCCCAGTACAAGATGATAGAACCTACACTCCAACCCTCATTATTAGTTGTATCAAAGCCTTTGGGTAGGACACGCTCCGAATTATATTGAATGATTCTACCCTTGCTTAAACCCATGACTATAATCACATTTGTTACTGATTCTATTTATTTTACACTCACCTGTCAGTCATTTTACAGTTCTCCAGTGATAATCTTTTTGAGAATTATTGAGCATTCAACAGCCAATAATGCTAATGAACCTCTTATAACAAGTATCTACAAATAAATGCTGTCCCTAAACACTGTGCTTTAACTATGAAGCCACAAACAAAATCAAAACTCATTCATTTCAGAGACAAACTCATCCATTGAGAAGTGCTTACATTGCTTTCCGGCTGTGTGGATTTGACTAGTTCTCCCCGTGTTTGTCTGGGTTTCTACAGGGCACTTCACTTATCTCCCCGGTTCCATTTGCTGGTTAGGTGGATTAATGACAGAAAAGATTGTGCATGTGTGACTCTGTCAGCCTGTCTCCTGGGCCGGCGATGGATTGGCGTTCCATCCTGGATGCACCCTGCCTCACACCCTATGATGGGCTGGTGTCTGTTCCTGGGTGCACCCTCCCTCACATCCTGTGAGAAACTGGCTCCAGAATAAATTTTACCGAAAATGACTGAATGATGAAGGCTTATTTAATCACTTACTGCAGTATAGACTAATAATGTATAGACTATAACATATAGGTAATCACATCACTGCATTTAAGCCTTAAGCTGAAAACGCCCCGTTTAAGGTGCTCATGTGGCCATCGAAGTCTCTCTGTACGGAATTAGCGCAGGACGCATCATGAATTACTAGATCGAGATGGTGGGTACTTGCCATGCAAGACGTGCATTGCAATTGTAGATGTTTACATGTTTTCACTCGAAGAACAGAAGGCTAATTACAATTAAATCCAAATTGCAAATCCTACTAACATAATTTACTGATTACATTAAACCATCAAATGGTGGCCAATCATTGGTTTGGATTTTGCCCTTCAACAATGGATTTCTCGAGAAGCGCTTTTTCTTCATCAGTCACCATCAGCCCAGTTGATTAGAATGAGAACTAAGAAGAGGTTTTCCCTCGTTAGGACAGGACAGATATCGCAGGCAGGCCGAGGGCTTTGGAGACACCCACAGCTCAAGCAAACAAGGCCCAGTTAAAGTCACCATCAAGGAGTGGAGATGAGGTTTGGGGCCAGGCAAGTTGAGGTCCTCCACACGTTTGTGATGGTCGATCCCAAGCCCTGTTGTTGTACTCCCTGTCTGGTTGTCTGCCAGCCAGTCCAGAGATTTAACGTGAGATTACAACTTTGTCTGGTGATCGATGGTCTAGGTAGGATCATCAAACTTTCAAGAAGCGACCAATTAAATGGACCGCTCCTGAGGAACGCAGCTTTGGGAGGTTGTCATTTGAACAGATGAGTGTCATTTGAACAGACGCTCACATAAGTGAGAACTAGGCTTCCAGCACACGAGACAGGATGGCGAGTTCCTTCGAACATCAAGATTAATGCCCGTTTCCTGTCTTAATAACTTGGATGGTCGTTCTTCCCATGCTGTGATGACACACGACTGTCCCCTATACGGGGGCAACGCAAACATAGTTTGTGCGGCACGCAGCTGCCAAGCCAGCCAGAGACTTTCTGACGCACCTGAGTGGGTCCCAGTGATAAGACCGTGCTCAGGTGCAGACCCATCCCCCCAGGGCCTGCCTGCCTGCCAGGCAGTAGACAAGATAGCACTCAGCTGGGAGGAATTATTGGGACCTTTTAAAACTGAGGATGAAGAACAGCTGAGGACCACTTCCCCCCCCCCCCTCTCTCTCGCTCTCTTTCTTTTCACTCACGGTGGAGGTGTCTCCTTTCGGGTGGAAAGTCTGTCTCTGTCAGTTTGATTTAAGACTTTTTTGCGGTGAACCTCAACTCCGGTTGTTTCTGTCCTCGCCGCAACTTCTGAACTCGTTTCTAGATAAAATGCTTCAATTGCTCCAATTTACACGCGAGCAAATAAACGTCGAAAGTGCATTTGCAGAGAACCAGGGACAATCGGAGGACAGGGCGGGGAATATCCTTGTTTTGTACCAATAGTGACCAGCTTCCCGTTTTTAAGATATTAGCCGTTACATCATGGGAACGTGCAGAGGAAGCCTGGAGTCAGTGATAAGGACAGGGCACCGATGAGCTCTTCTCTGGGGACTGATGTAGCATCGTCCCTCTTCAGCTGGAAGAGAGTTGGAACTGATAAACTGCTGTCGCCAACATCCACTGTGCATGAAGCTGAAAATGCTATCACAATCCCACACGTTTTAAACAGATTCATTTAGCAGCTTAAACTCGCACACACACACACACAGACACACACACACACACACACACACACACACAAAGAATAAACAGACACCTTCTTTGTGGACCGAGCTATGGTCAGTCTGAATAGGTGGGGAGTTGAAATGACTTCTGCAGGACAGGGCAGAATCTTCCATTCAATGGGCAGAATAAGCAGAATCAAAGACTTGTTTTTATTGTTTGTTTAATACATTGCAATCACCTAACTCCATGCATGCATGAAGTGCGTTTTACACATCAGTGTCTTTGAAAATGAAAACGAAAATCTGCTTAACTTTTCAATAAATGTTTGTTTGGCTGAAAATATACTGCCTTGGTTCTGAGACTGAAAAGATAAAGAAAGACAACATAAGCTGCGTGATTACAGTCCAAACGTTGCCTGGTCATTTTTCCTTGTATTACATTGCCCGCGTTGATTTGTGGCTGGTTTATCCAGAATGGTAATTAAAAACCGGAGACAAGACAAGAGTCCACACAATTTGGCCTTATTCATGCATCCATTCTTTGAATCGACTTGTCTCTCTGGAGCCGCCTGCCAACAGATGGATGTTGTTCTAGTTTCAGAATCACGGCACAAAATACATTTCCAAACCAAAAGCAACAAACTGAACATAGCTGCTCTGGATCGTGGGACAGTGAGACGCTAAAGGAGAACTTCTATTTCACTCAAAGGCTTTTCTTTTACGCCTTGCCTTTTAATAAGCGACGGCTGTAACTCACGACAACCTGTTCTCCGAAATGATCCAGGAGACACAGTCAAGAGCACAGGCTGAGTCTACTCAAGGTCATTTAAGGACACCATCATTAATGTGATTTTATAAAAATTAGCTGCCTGGGCCAATCTAGTATATAGATAGGGAAATGGTTGTGACGACGTGAAAGGGTTTTGTGTACTTTTCTATAATATTGTTTATTATGGTACTCAAAGTTGATATGGAGTCTGATTGTAAATGTAACCATGGTGGAAATTAATGAAGAACATTGAACACTGGAACCTGGGACAGCAACATTAAAATAACAGCAACGTTCACAACTCCATCCATTCCACAACATTACAAACATGAATACAAACACATTTTTTAAATAGAATGAAAGTAGAAATGGGATAAACCAAACCAAGTTTATGCATGAGTTTTAAAGAAATATATCTTTCGAGGTGTTGGGCAAATTAAGACTTCGATAGGGTCACACTTCGGGGTATTAAAAGAGTTAACAGGATAGCGCTTCCTTTAAAAGTTAACCAGACAATGTATCTCCAACAGGAGCAGAGAGAAAACTTCCACAACCAGCTAACCACGTTTTATAAAATAGTATTTTCAGTGGGGTTTTTTTGGGTAAATAATTTCTTCCTCTACTCATAGAAAGGAACGACCTACTTAGGCTAGGTTTAGTGGGTTGCCGCAGTTTTGATTTGGTCCGGCCTTAAGACAGCCCCACACCATTCCCAGCAACCACTCTTTCATCTGGAGAAAATGTTACACATTCAGGTCACACAAATAAACTCCAATACGTTTTTTCCCCCTTCAGACTTTACTACCAACAAAAAAACACAAACAAACCAACAAAAACAATTATTGCATGCAGTAAGTCCCATTTTGAAAGACATAAGAAGCCGATGTAATTTATTCAGCTTTGCAGCACATTTATTTTCAATGATAAGAACGGAACTCGACAGGCATTACCGTGCAATTTTTCATTTATTTAAATAACATCATAATTCTGACACATTTACTTACACACTGTTTTGCATCAGCAAGTTCCATTAGGCTATTCCAGGCAGTGGGGCTCTCATCGCTCAGAACAGGAGAACTGGCAGCACCAGCGTTTCCTGGGACTAATGACAGCTCCATGTTCGTGGCTGATTGTGTTGGCTCCCGGCACCAAACAAAAAAAATCCCACAATCCCCTCTAATGGTGTGCAGTCGCCAGGCCCAGGGTTCAGGACAGAGGCTACTGGAAGCGATCTACTCTATTTTATGGGACCTCCCCCCCAGAGACATGTCTTTGCAACTGAGGCTTAAAGATGTGAAATATACACAGAGGGGGTGGGGAGGTCTCTCTACAGCACCCCAGCTCAGCAGTGTGAAATGGAGCTGATCTGTTTCATGTACAACATTTTAGCTTTGTTTTGAGATGAGTGTAAGGACAACAGGCAGTAAAAGTGTATCAGAGTTCAGGCTATTTTAACTTCATAAGGAAATTGTTCTCTACGCGCTAAAAAAAAAAAAATTCTTGCAGCTTGCCCAAAACAACGCAACGGCTGCCCTTGTGAGATCACATGTGAAGACATGCCCACACACATACACACATGCTTGGAGGAGGTCTTCAGAATATCAAAGTGAAATTAAGTATGACATGTTGAACATTTGGTAGATGGCTCCCTCAGGCATTCAGAGGCTATTTCTATACAGATCTCAATTAGCTGCTTGGTCGCTCTTTCATGTGCCATTATCAAAGCCCATTATACTTGAAAAACAAAAAGTGGGTTATATAAAAAAAAATGAATATGGAAATGAAGCCATGTCATACATCCCACCATGTACAGAATCAAACCGTTCTTTTCAGTATTCTTCTTTTTGTTTGCATCTTTTTCTAAACTCACAAATGCAGACTAAATAACCAGAATAAATAAAGTTGTGTGTGCTAGGCTGTTCTAAGTCCAGGAGTGATCAGACACAGGAAACTGGATCACCAGTTTATGGCCTTTAGTCCTCAATTTTTAACTAACTGGTTAAAAGGGACAGCTAAACAGATACTTTCTTTTCATTAATCAAATAAGAATAGGCCTGGACCGGACTCAGGGTGCAGTCTGCAGATGGGCGTGTCCTCAGGGCTGCAGTCTGTCCAGGCCTGCCTGTGGGCGTGTCCTCAGGGCTGCAGTCTGTCCAGGCCTGCCAGTGGGC
>JAOVYW010001486.1:0-10697 GCA_025775045.1 Hiodon tergisus | reverse complement strand
GCTCGCCGTAACGAGGCAGATGCCCCTCTCATCAGCGCACAGATTGGGCTCGCCGTAACGAGGCAGATGCCCCTCTCATCAGCGCACAGATTGGGCTCGCCGTAACGAGGCAGATGCCCCTCTCATCAGCGCACAGATTGCGCTCGCCGTAACGAGGCAGATGCCCCTCTCATCAGCGCACAGATTGGGCTCGCCGTAACGAGGCAGATGCCCCTCTCATCAGCACAAACCGACAGTGCGCTAGCTGTAACAAGACGGATCCCCTCGTCAGCACACACTCAGACTGGACTAGCCTTAACGAGGTACATTCACCATTACCAGAGCACGCTCAGATCGGGCTCACTTGCTTCTCAGGCAACAACGTTGAGAAGAATAATATGACATCCAGAAAGATTAAATGCCAAAGTAGAGACAAAATGGGTTCCAAAGGGATGTTTCTCTCATTTACATTTAAATTCTTTTGGCAGGCGCTTTTAACCAAAAGGCCACCGAGACAATACATTTTGCAGATCATTTTGTTTTTGTTTTTAAAACAGTAAATACTGCATTTCAGTACGAAATCTGAAATCTAGTGCCATAAAACAGACGCAGATAAATTTACCTGCAGATATAATCCAAGGAGACGCTTCCTTACTTCAGCATCATCGCTGGTGACGAATATAGCAAGTGCTTTGAGTAAATCTGGACTTATTTTCCCACAAGCAGTGTTCTTCAATGTGAAAATTATTCAAGCGGCTGAATGGATGCTATAATGGATCGCAAATGAACAAGCTCTGTTGACTTCAAGGCTCACCGCTAAACAGAAGTAGCTGGGTGAGTCACAGAATTGCCGGGAAAAAGTGTCCGTCATTGATGACCAAAGTTTTCTGAATGCAACCTACAAGTGCTTATTTAAAAGGGGGAATTTCACACCAACACAGCCACACATAGAAACGTCGACCGCTAACACAATACTACAAGGTCCAGCATTCTTGGGGACTGTCGATACCGCCCCGCTAGGCGTACCCCAAAAGCAGGGCTAATTATAAAAACACATTGGTTTTGAGGCTCATGGTAGCAATAGCTGATATTAATTTCTAAAACAGCCTAATGATTAGTCCTGACTCAGGGCTAATGAAACATAGGCAGCCATACGTGTTGTTGTTAATAAAATACTGCACGCCGACACTACACTATTATAGCTTCTGGGGATATAAGAGGAGGGCAGCAATGTTTTTTTTAAATTTCCAATTAAAAAAAGAAAAAGAAATTTTAAACCCTACAAGGTGACCTCAAAACTGTTTCAGAACGTCAAAAAGCACTAGTGTTAACAGAGACTATCGGGTATCGCGCACACGTCAATTGGAGATTAAGAATATCAAATAGCTCACATTGCTCAAGTGGTCCTGCACAAAACAACAAATAGCACAGACCTAATATAGCACAGATATCCCTCTCTGTCAGAGGTTAGATCATGTGGTAGCCATACTGGGTTTTGTGTCACAAACCATTATGTTCCACGCCTTTTCACAAACCATTACAATCCACACAGAAACATATGCTGCACAGACACATGCCTTAAACAGACTTAAGTGACCACGAAAACTAAATCGCAGTCATAAATAAATGTTTCTTTCACAAATTTAAAGCAGTTTTTACATCAGCTTTTGGGGGTCATTTTTTCAGTTGTACACGGACATGACACACGTAAGTAATAACCACACGCAATTCACACGTAACACTACCCGGGCCACGAGCAGCGGGAAACCCAAAGCCAATCAGAAGCTTAAGAAACTCCCATCCTCATTACTTTAATTCTCGGACTTCATTTTTGATTTAAGGAATTTAACGAGGCCCTAGCCGCAGACCATAGCAACTTGCCTGAACCGTGGTCACTGCTGTGCATGTTTTGACACTTTACAAGGGCTTCAAAACAAAATCCATTTTACGCAGGATGCATCTTTAAATGATCACGGCAACACAATAACGATTTAAATACAATCGTTTACCATCGTTGTGATGAGAAGTGGATTCATGACCCCACCGTCGACTTCAGTGGGTTCGTGACGCCTTCTAGAAGGCAAATCAAAACCATTTCAAGCCTTTTCATTTTTACTTAAAACAGATAACTGCTCCTCTCAGAATGTATATATTGTAAATGCATATTGTAGCAGAATAACCCTGTCAATCATCCGGAGAGGCCATAAGAAAAACCATATCTTTCCTCTTATCTTTTAAGTGATTACACTTTGTTAGAGTGTTATTTGCCTAAATAAGGGATGTGCATTTAATGGATATCAGAGATAAGTGAAAGCATTTGACCACCCCCAAATGCTTGGGATCAGTGAGTTCACAGAGCTGATTCCTTTCTTTGAGACTTACACAAAACAATGGGGAACCAAAACCAGAACTGACAAGTCTCCTGCAGTCGAATAACTTAACATTTAAGCAAAATAATATATATATACACAGTACTGTGAAACAGTCTTAGGCAACGAAGCCTTTTTACAGAAACAGTTTTTCGTCTTTAGTGTCATTAGTGTCTCAGTAGAAAGAAAAGTACGGAAGTCTGGAAGTCTGTAAAAAGTCTGTAAAAGAAGTTCTCCAAGATGCTTGAAACCTACCTGACGATTGTCTCAGATAACTGCACATAGGTTTATCAGAGAATTGACGCAGTTTTAAAGGCAAAGGGCAGTCACACCAAGTGTCGATTTTATTTGGGTTCCCCCGCACCCATTCACTGTCCTTTACGGTGTTTAAAAGAAAGAAACTTCATTTCATTATTCTTGAAAGCATCTGCACTTTTAACATCTTCATATCTATCATATTATTATCAACATATTAAGCAGTTGGGTAAAAGGGAAGTTCACTCTATGCCCGCTCATCAAAATAAGCCATCTGAAAACCACTGAGACCATCTGTGGAAAATGCCGTCTTGGTAAAACCACACCTAGACTTTTTGTTCCTGCGATTCACTAGACTTGTCTACAACAATAACCGCATCACTCATCTCTGTACTGCAGTTAGCCAAAGTTGGGCCTAGTAAAGTTTATTAAAACTAACACTTACTCCACAGACTCAAACAGTGTTCTGTTTAAGTCCAGCATTTCTTCACAGGGATGTTTTGATAGAAACCAGAATGCCTCAGTGGCTCTATACATCTACTCAATAAAAATGTTAAACTGAAATCTTACTTCTATTCAGCTTGGCTACACGGCACAGAGTTCCCTGAATATTAACAAATACTTTTCCACCCAAAAAAAGGTAAGGAGGTTACTGCGGCTTGTGATCAGAATTACCGTACAACCGCTGCTGGGGCGATTCATTTAATTTAATGTTATTGCTGAATGTTTGTTGAAACCTGATGAAGAAAATAAAATGAGATGACATGATTCAAACTGACTGAAAGACACGGAGATATGCGTGAGATTGGGCCATCCATCTGCGTTAATGTTTGCCAGTCACTTTGCGGGCTGATAAAACTGAACGTGTGCACCCAATCCCAGCATATGATGTTTTACAATTACAAAGAACAAGGGAGCTGAGACATAACTGGAGCAATAACCAAGCGCCCTTTTCAATCTCTTTCACTCGCTATAGTTTTAAAAAATAACAAGAATTTTAAATCCTCCTAAGGCATAATTTAAATCCATACACTTTGACTATTAGGAACCATTAAAGCTATTCTCATAACAGACTACAGGCTGGAGTATCCATCACCCGTAATGGGGATGCCAAACAAACCAGAAAATAATAATAAATATATAATGCTGTAATTTTACTCATCGACTTCCGACTAAATTATTAAGAGAAAATAAATTGATTTTTCTTCCATTTCGTATTGATATCGCATCCTTCAAAATGGTTTACACCAAGTCTAACTTTCATAAACAGTCATTTAAAAATTAGCCGTGGAGGCTTTCACAGAGAGTGGCGCAGCAGTGGAGGAGTTTGGTGCTGCACAGACAACGCACTAACACTCTTCCAGCTTCACGCGTTACCCTTGTGCCCCGATTTGGCTTACGTGCCAGGGTACGCGCCTCTAAACAGTCCCCACTACAGCCAATTCAGGCCCTGAAACCTTTCCCCTCAACCTGAAATCGGGCCCAGCCGTCTCAATTCATACTCCGTTTTTTGTGACACAAGACGAGGGATGAAAGATCCACACTTCAGCATAGCGTTGGCCCAGGTATGGCAGCGTTACATTAGCCGAAGTGGGAATGAAGACTTCACAAAGTCGAGGAAAGATAGCTGCAGAAGATTCCTTCGTTTGCATTGCCTTATTATTCACTACTTATTACTCGGATGCACTTATGAGCGGAAGGTTTAAATCAGGACCTCTCTCCACAAGTCGCATCCAAATTTGAGATTTACCAACACTTACCGATTGAAGGTGAATCCAGGAGAACCTACACATTCCCAGACAAAACCGTGGACGAAGGTGTCAGCGGTAACTCGTTCAAAAAGAGATTTTACAATAATAAAGATGAATTTTTTAACCCGATCGAAAGGAGTTTATTCAGTGTCGGATGAGAGCAAAGTTTAAAAAAACATAATAAAAATATAATAATCACCATTATAAAGAAAAGGTTGTCTCCGTTTTTCCTATCCTTACGAAAAATTCCTGACCTAAATCGAAATAAATCTAATCAATGTATTAATTGTTTCATTGCAAATTAAAGGAAATGGGAAAAATCTAACTACAAACAATGGAAAGTTTTCTAACATTACACCCCTCAAAAACTACAACTTTACATCATAACCATTTTCCAAGATGTTGGATTTTCTTTACCTTAACAACATGAGACACTATAACTCGGGGGAAAATATAACAGAAAAAGAAAAGAGATGACATCATCGCTTTAACCCGAATCAACTATTACAACCCGCTAGGCACATTTAATAAAAAAAATGCATTTAATTGCGTTATCTTCCCCCTCCCTGGGTATTTTATTTATTTTTCTCATAAATAGAAAACGCTATTAAATACAGCAACAAGTGCGCTTAGAGGGAAGTTTTGATTTGGTCCCATCCTAAACCGGCTGCTTGACAAAAAACAAAAACAAACCTAACCTAGCTAGCCAGCCATTTTTAAATACTATGTATGCAATGCTTGCAATTATTTAAAAATGCTTTTCCCTAACATAACCTGGCACTTGGATTGGCTAATAATGCTATTACAATTGTAATATAAAGACAAACAATTGTTAATACAAAGTTTGTAAGTATTCAGATATGTTCTATCCTCAGCGTTCTCTCTGAAACACTCACCTGCCATTAATTTATATAAATATTAATTAATTTAAATTAATTAATATGAACACAGCCAAAGGCAGTGTGTCGCCATTGCCAGATTACGGTCTATTTCACCAACCACCAAAGAGACCTGGTTAACCATTATTTTGGCTATCACAGTCAATGAAGTTATAGCCTTTTGTACATCTGCCAATGTCTATGAGCCTCCAACAGTCAGGGAGAGTTTGGATTCCAGCTCAAAATTAGTTCAGGGCTGTGGCCTAAGCATTCAATACCATAAACTGCCTGCCAAGACCAAGAGCAAGACACGCTATGCAAAGCAATCAACCAATATTTTAAAACGCCGCAAACAAACACTGGACTAATTAAAGAAAACTGTATTCATTCGTTTGCAATATTTGATGCTATACAACAATCCTTCGTGGATAAAATACGTGTCGTCAACCCTCCGGGTATTCCACTGTTCACGACAAATAAAATATTATCCACGTTAGTTAAATGTGGTGGCAATCCTGGTTATTTTTATTTTATTAGCATACATTTCGCCAACCGATAACCGCTAAACCGCTAAACACGTCGTATCACTGTAGTTTGCTTGTCGCCGAAGGTCGTTTACTGTATAAAATAACCCGGTGGAAACCATTAAAAATAAATTAATTATGAAACAAATTGGAATCAGTGAAAGGATGTTAAAATTATTCTTGAGAACGCGATCGATTATAATTTAGGGTACAACATTAATCATTTGCCGTTGTCAACTGCAGCCAATCACAAGTGCTCATGTTTGCATCGAAGTACATTGTATTTATATTTCAAGGCTAGCATAATGAGCCGTACAGCCAGCAAGCAAGTTTTCGTTTACAAGAGGTTGCAAATGCAGTTAGCAAACTGAGATGTAAACATCTCCAACCTCCCCAAACAGATAACATTTTAAGCTGTAGATAATTTATTGTATGGTCACCAACTGCCTTCCACCTTTCGCGTACGAATGCTGCCCAGTAAATTATCGCGTAAAAGAGCTTGCTGTTTGACTATAACCCAGCCGTTCAGCTCCTTGTAACACGTTCGCAAAAATAAGTTATTGTCGTACGTGTTACCGTAAACAAAAGAGTAAGACATCTACTTACCGTTAAAACACGTCTTCATTCAAAGACAACAAGTAGTCAAATCCCCGAGCAGTCGTTCGCTTCTACACGGTGGTAACGAGCTAGCTAGAAAATGTTTATTTAAACACTAGCAACTGGTTACAGTTACTGTAACAATAAAACGGCAATACAACAAAAACCGTACCTACTATTTAATACGTTCTGAGAAGATAATCACAAATTATACATGGAGGAGAAATTATACAGTACACGACAAGCTAGCGAGCTACTCCGCTCCCTCTCTGGTCGCGACCCCGACTGTCAAAAACAGCGTGTGGGAGGGGAAATAACGTCAGGTAGATAACTAACCAGAGATAAATTAAGAAGAAAAGAAAAAAACCATAGAGTTATAAAATAAACTCCGAAATAATAAAGACTCTTGATTTAAAGTAAAAGAAAAAACAAAACACAATTCCCCTCGGCTCCAGCTTCTGTCTCACGCGTCACCCCTTCATGCGCCAGTGTTCTACGTCAGCATATCCTGCTGTCTCGTCTTCTATAGTCAATCACTGCGTCATATTTTGAGATTTAAAATAACGACCAATAAATTGCACACTATTTTTCATTAATTTTACCGACCTTACATTGCTACCTACTTTTCTTCAAGGGTTTGATTTTGAAAGTCCCAACCATAATATACTTGCAGTACGCTAAGTACATTTGTTTGACCTGTTTCAATAAAAAATAACACATAGCTACTCAGTAAAACTTTTAGGAAATGGGCACATGTTTGTGTTCTATATCGTTTTTTTTATTTCATATTATTATTTGTTAAGGAAGTATTTTCATTATGACAATACGGATACATCTGTATAGAACACACGAGGTGGTAGTAGAGGAACGTGAAATTAATTAAAGTTTCTGTCGAGAAAAAAGTGCGATTCACCACAAGATGGCGAACAAGTCCCAACTGGGATTGTATTCAAACAATTTATTTTCCTTATAATTCAGCTTCAGATACTACACTTTTGTGCAGTATACTCTTGTGCAATCTTGTTAAATTCTGTTAAATCCTCTTATTAGCTAGACTCCAAATTAATTAAATATAACAGATCTGCTAGCAAATCTTTATACACAAATTTAAATAATGTTAAAAAAAATATATATAGGTTTTTTATTTATAAAAAATGTTTTGCATAAAATATGAAATTTAAAGATATTTTCAATCTGTTCAATCTTTGACATTGAAATGGTATCAGTTGATTTGTTGAGTTTAATTTTCAAGGTAAAAATCTAACGCTTAAATACTGCATAAAAAGTACAATTTATTTATAAATGTGCCATAATATCAGACAAAAAATTGGATTGTGTTTAGCTGCTGAATAATATACTACTCCTGAAATGGAAAGATTGGACTGTGTATTTGAGAGAATAAAAAGACATACTAGGTTATGTTCAAATATATACAAGTATTAAAATTAGCATGGGGACCTCTGCACTCTTAAACAGTTGAATGTGTAAGTCGGTTACAGATAAGACCATAAAAACCAACATGCCATTTGATAGATATTACTTGTACCTCATTGGTATATTAATTTGTGTCTGACACCACATTGCTCAGGTGCGTGGAGACTGACAACTGGTCATTGTTCAGATTCCAAGTTGGACACTGATGTCATATCCTGGCACAAAGTACTTTATCTCAATTGCTCCGGGTAAAATTGAGCATTGTAAATGTATTACAGAATGACTAGGATGTGAATTAATACATCACCCAGGATAAAGGTGCCTGCCACGTAATTGAACAAAACGATTTCTTGGAACATTACATTACTCATATAATATATAATATATAGAACATATAATTTAACAAAAAACTATTATTTTGAACCCTAAACGAACCTCGTCTGCGACCTCATACCTTAGACAAGCAAGCAGTAACACCACCAGGAAAACGAAGCAATGGTCTTCTCGATCACTTTTTGGTGATGCAAGCTAACTTTTGGTTCAAGACATGACCACTCAGATGCTTGAATGTCAAAAACTAGAAGGTCACCAGCATTGGTCCAGTACTGGGCACTGCTGCCGAGCAATTAATTTCTGTGAAAAGGCATCGCAAATATTGACCTGCATAAATGGAGAAATGTATGCCTGAGTAGCTCTAAATAAACGTAAGAACGTAAGAAATGTATGCCTGAGTAGCTCTAAATAAAACTGCCCATTTTCCTTTTCGTCTTCCTTCTTCCGTCTGCCTTCTAACTAGAACTGTCATGTCTTCCTGAACGTGGCGTAATTTCAGAACGTAAACCACATTACAGTTTTATGGTATTATGGAAATAATCCGTGAGATGAGAACTAAATGGCCTATAACTCCCAAAAATCAGTGAGGTCTGTCAATCTCTCAGTGTATTGCGTGTTCTTACACAGCATAGTGTCAAGGTTTTATATCTGAAGACACGCTTGAGGACAAATCCAGCACACACACAGAAATATTTTCATTTCGCTGTCCCAGTCAAATTGTGTTTTAGCATCATCATTTGTATAACTTGAGAGTAATAAATGATCGATTATCTCCAGTTGTCTCTCAGACTCATTGCATCATGTTTATAATACACGTGTTGTATTCCAGTTTCCCCAAACAAGCTATGTGGATATAAAGCAGGAAGGAGAGAGGTAAGTGGAACAAAGAGCAATTATTTCGTACTTTGGATTCAGGTGCTGACTAAACTACCGGCTTGTTGCCATATTTAAGTACTTTGCTTTAACGGGGTCCTTCATGTCACAGGGAAACGTGCTTATTACCTGCATATTTGTTCCAAGAGAGGTCGTTGACCAATTTTTGTATTTGTACATGGGGCGCGCACTTTTTTGTGACTCCAGCAAACAATTCAGTCCTGAAATACAGTTAAAAACATACCGACAATGCACGTATACAAGAAGCGTCGCTCGTGTGCCACGTTTTAGAGCCGAGCTTATCGCACAATTCTATATCGGTTACCTCACCACCACAAACCTTCTGTTTGAGTGTATGTGCGCGCGTGTGTAGGTTCTCTGAGACGGTCATTGGTGCGTCCCTCTAGCGTGTCACAACTTTTGATGGATTACTCCAGATCTTTCTAAGCTATATTTGTTGGAGCGCGATTCCTCAGTCCAGTCAACTGAGCGAGACCAGCATCTTTGGACGTCTCAAGATATTTGATTATCGTTATTTCTCATTTACAAGAAAGCATACTGCTAATGACTATTTTTGCTTTTGAAACTTAAAGAAAGGCACAACTGAAAGAAACATAATACACTAATCAGAAAATAATGATTTCACACTTGCTGTCAGGGTTATTGATAATTTTACTTTCCTCCAAGATGCAGGCGCACACTTGTCTGCTGAAGGGCAGGCGACGTCTTTCGGTATTGACAACTTTTCTTGTGACGGCTGTCCTGATGTTCAAGGGACTGGAGGCAGCGACCACTGTTGGGAACTCCGCTGGTTGCGCATCTTGCGGTATGTCGCTGATGGGGAAAGGCTCTGAAGAAAAGCTTTTGATCGAGATCGCCAAACAACAGATATTAAGTAAACTACACCTGAAAGAGCGACCCAACATCACACAAACTGTACCTCGAGCCGCGCTGCTCACGGCGCTCCGAAAACTTCACGCAGGTCGAGTGCGACAAGACGGCACGTTGGAGCTTGACAATAACCTGCAGGGCGGTCGTGCAAGAGATCAAGGATACGAAATCGTGAGCTTCGCAGATACGGGTAAGTAATAAATTAAACAAAGATGTTTCAGGTGAACAGAGATCAATGATTTAATTTCCGTATTTGTATCATGTTTATTTGCTTAATCTATTAAACATTCAATGTAATTTGCACGTGAAGAGATTGGTAAAATACAAAACATGCAAATACATTAAATCTAAATGAATAATAGTAAAATAACATACTATTATGTTAAACATCTATTTTAAGTTAGCTGTGTGTATACATCTGCAACATTTTTATTAATTTTTATAGGCTCCAGATCAAAAATAGTTTCGAATATGTGCACTCTAATCTGACTAATTTGATTCTTTATTTATAAAACTTTTATTAGATTTGGTTTAATCTCTGAAAGCTTGAAGATCTTGGAAACTAATTTTTGTTTCTTTTAAAATATACACTATATGGACAAAAGAATTGGGACACCTACACATTACACCTACAGGAACTTTTATGACATCCCATTCTAAAACCATAGGCATTATTATCGAGTTGGTCCCCCCTTTGCAGCTATAACAGCTTCCACTCTTCTGGGAAGGCGTTCTGGTTCATCCCAAAGGTGTTCGATAGGGTTGAGGTCAGGGCTCTGTGCGGGCCAGTCAAGTTCTTCCACACCAAACTCA
>JAOVYW010001484.1:5407-16186 GCA_025775045.1 Hiodon tergisus | reverse complement strand
GGTGAAGCTGGAGCTGGTTAAATGCAGTGGGAGGTAAATCTGGAGCTGGATAAATGCAGTGGGAGGTAAATCTGGAGCTGGATAAATGCAGTGGGAGGTAAATCTGGAGCTGGATAAATGCAGTGGGAGGTAAATCTGGAGCTGGTTAAATGCAGTGGGAGGTGAATCTGGAGCTGGTTAAATGCAGCCTTTGTAGGGACCGCTAGGGGCTGACCGGATCCCAGTGGAATGGCACCAGACACCCCAAGCTGCTTGGGGCCAGACAATGGCAAAGCATCAGGCTTCACACACCTCTGCCTTTACCTCTCTTTACTCCTGTACAGGACAGGTGGACCCTGTCATAAAACCCTGCCCTGGACGAACTCAACACCAACCAACAATTTCCATCGCTTAATTTCACAATATCCATTCTTTTACTTAATCAAATCACATTTTAAAGGCACAGATAAACAGTTTGAGACTACGGAAAGCAGTCAGTATTGTGTTAACAGAATGCTGTTAAAATGCCCTTAGGTCCATGTCAGACTCCAACAGAGCCAGCAGAGACGCTGGTGTGGGAGAAATTACGGATGCGAATCGCTAAAAGAAAGCATTTGCCCTCTGACCCACAAACAAGCATGAATATTTGTTCCTAATTAATATCATGGTGGGCTCTTGCAAAGGAGTGTAAACAAAATGAATTATCATTAAATATTGATATTGCATGTTCACTTTAAACGGTCTGAGAAGGTCTTGAAAAGGTTGGATTATTTACACTCCAGTTCATTGTGGGACCTCATCTTTATGGAGAATTTGTCAGCACACATTAACAAGTTCATTTCAAAAGCCCTGGATTCAGAAACAAAGCTGTTTTCTCTGCTTCATTTACCTGGTATGCATTGGTCTGGTTTGTTCTCGTTCAGAACAACCAAAAAGCTAATCCAGCAGATGTGAAAATCTTTCTGCATAATGCTTAAGACTTTGAATAGTTGTATACATGTTTTGAGGAACAACCCGACATGGTCTCAAAGAGAGGAAGATCTTGAAGCAGGACTGCAGGTGAACATCTTTGGGTCTGAGGCAAAATTTGTAGTTAAGGCCTGCTAGCAACACATAGATGAATGGTTGCTACTCTCTGACTTTATACAATGACCCTTTGTGTATAATGTATACAGTGACCCTAATTATATTGTGAATAAAATTACCCTAAGTATATAATATATACAAAGCCCCTGATTATTTAGTGTATACAATAACCCTATGTGTATAATTGTAAACAACAAATGCTTCATTACTATAAGATCTTCATTAGACTAGATACTTTCTTCTGCCTTACTGAGAAATGGCACATTGAAAACTATCGAAAAATTCCACTACTTGTATGAATCAGAAAGAATTTAAAAAACTGTATTTTTGTTTAAATACGATTATAATGTAAGTGTTTTCAGACACTCTCTGAGGCGATAGCTTGAAAAGAAACAGTATGTTAAAAAAAGTGGGAAAAATGTAATAGAATCTCACATTTCTGACTCAGATCTGATGGCGTTATCATCAAACCCAGTTCTGACCCGTGGCCCAGAGCGGGCCAAATCGGCTTTCTTCTGCTCTTTCTCTACTGTGTCAACCGCCTCTGACATGCTTTGGCAGAGTTAGTGTATTGCTCAGGCATTACACAGTCTGAGCTGTGGATTCAATCCTTTCCAGTGGTGCTGACCAATTTGTAAATAGTGAAGTATGTCCAGTACCTGACATTTTTTCTGACTGGTGCAGATTTTTACTTTAGCTTTTTACAGATTCACTTTGCATCACGTAATTTACATTAGTCAATCGTTAAGTAGATATACAGTACGTACAGTACATTATAACACGACATTTCATATTTTCACTGCTGGGTATTTAGAGGACCATAAATGGGTATGAAAGCAACACCCCCCCCGCCCCACCCACTCCCACTTCAGTATTACATCCTGTAACCTATAGTCTTAATTTAGTCTAATGGTTTAACCTCAGCACAACTTAATGATGTTTTTCAGTGGAGGGCCATTTTTACTTGATTGGATAGGATGATTGCTTGGATAATGTAGTTCTAACCCCTGCCAAAGTGGTGAGGGAGCTGGAGACACGCACACGCACACGCACACTCACACACACACACACACTGCTCTCTCACACTCACACACACACACACACACACTGCTCACTCACACTCACACTCACACACACACACACACACTGCTCACTCACACTCACACACACACACACTGCTCACTCAAACACACACACACACTCACACTCACACACACTCACACTCACACTCACACACACACTGCTCACAAACACACACTCACTCACACACTCACACTCACTCACACACTCACACACACACACACACACACACACACTGCTCACTCACACTCACACCCACACACACTGCTCACTCAAACACACACACACACTCACACTCACACACACTCACACTCACACTCACACACACACTGCTCACAAACACACACTCACTCACACACTCACACTCACTCACACACTCACACACACACACACACACACACACACACACTGCTCACTCAAACACACACACACACACACACACACTCACACTCACACACACACACACACACACTGCTCTCTCACACTCACACTCACACACACACACACTGCTCACTCAAACACACACTCACACTGCTCACACACACACACACTCACACACACACACTCACACACACACACACACACACACACTGCTCTCTCACCCTATTCTAGCACCTGCTCCTTCTCAGGCTTTGATAAAATTCATTATTTGGGGAAACTGTTGCAAGCAATCAGGGATCTCTTTATGTGCCTGCTCAATATTAATTAAAGCCCGCCTGCTAATGAACGATGCTGTTATGGAGAGTTTAAAGACACTAATGACATCATAGCTCTTACTTTTCCTCTATCTTGTCTCCTGGGCCGAAGGGGTGGAGTGAGGCTAAATGCAATTAGCGCCTTTCGATTTTGATTGTCCCTTGGACAGATTCATCTTTTCATATTTTCATCTATTCGTTCCCACCCGTCCCGAAAGATGTCCAACCTTTTTTAGGTGCATGCCTCGTATGTAAACACCCACCTCCACTTGTGTGTCCTGTGCCTCCCTATGATCTTCCCTGCCTGTTAAGGTCTGTGACATATACCCGAAAAGTCTGAGCTCATACATAAAATCTGTGGGGAAAAAGTCAAAACAACTTCATGCCTTGAGATGACTTGAGATGACTTGATGCCCTCACACCTGATTCAGACCAGCAGGACGGATGGTGATTAGGGCTTTGCCCAGATGGTTAAATCTTTGATCCCAAATGCCCAGATGGGACAGAAATCATTTATCCTTTATCTGTGTATCTGAATTGCTGTATATAAACACCTGAGTCAGTAGGAATAAAAATCACTATAAATATACACTGTAAATATGCAATGTGGGCTATTATGGCTCTTTGATTAAGTTCACACTGATGATGCCAAACACCAGCCAGCTCATAGGAAATGAAGTACAGCCAGTGGATTAAACGCACAGACATTAAAGAATGCCCGGTGAATATATTATTACTGGCACATCAATGTTGCTGTACATAAACTTCTTTCCCTGAAAGTGTTTCAGGATGCTTGCACAAACAGGCCGGCACAGCTGAAATGGCTCTTGAAATCTGGTGGTGTAATTGTGAACGTTACAAATCATCTTGTTTTAGGTTCTGTCATTCATTTGTAACGGAATTCCTGGCTGTTTTAAATGAAGGGATTCCGCAGATTCTGAGTAAAACAGCAGTCCTTATAAAGCGTGTTCAATTGTTATTATAACTTTAACTTTTATTGCCTTATTTGTAATTTAAAAGTTAATAAATGCACAGCTCCATCGTGAACGGAAACAGGCTTATGATATCAGGATCAGAATGCTAAATTTAGGTTCCAGATAGTGTGTCCATTTTCATTTACAAAAAAACGTGTGCAATTTTAACAGCAGATTAATCAGGGCATGAAAGCGCAGCAAAGAGATTTGATTTGTTTGTTAATTTCATGCACTGTAGATTCAGCTGCAGGCCATTGATTCATTCACTGCAAGAGGACGTTGTCCCTTCTCACATTATCTTTTCTCACAATGAAATTTAATTCAAATGAAATTCTTACAAAAACTTTGCTGTTACGAAATATCAATATCCAGCTAATTTTTTCTTCCCCAGAGGCCTGTGCTTAACATGAATAAAATGAACATATTTTTTTAAATGCCACTGGTGATTTTGGGTTTAGATCAGTCATTCAGGGTCATTATTAATGATTCTAGGATTATTATTAATACTGGGTAGCCTGGAATTGCCCCCCCCTCCTCATTGGGTCCCATTGCTTTCTGCTCCGTTAATGGTTATGGCCCCTCTAGGGTTGGGCCAATCACAGCTCTCTCAAGTAAATTGTGATGCATTAGGTAACGTGTAATTGAAAGCTTAAGCATGGTGTGATGGGGATCCTGATACAGGTGGCTATTTGGGCCAATGTGCTGTGTCACTATAATCGCCACGTCCGCCCTGGGTTCAAGGCAGGGTTTCTCCATCGGACCCGCTGTCGTGTCGGAAAGCACACAGCAGTCGCCGCTCCGTGAACAGCGCGTTGTTTTCTCAAAGCAATTTCCTGTTTAATTACGGCAGAGTGGCGGTTCCGCCACAGGTATAATCCCCCTCTCCCAGTCCTCGAGAAGCCTCCAATACCCAGCCTGGCGTGGGGGCGAATATTAAGTGCACCGCGGAGGAACGGCCCTACAACTTCACCAGACTAAATGAGAAAGAAAGTTGGCTCCTCACTTAAATACTCACATGGCAACATGCTGTTGTATAGGCACAGAGGCTGATACACTCACTGTCACAATTTGCAGACCATTAACACACACACAACCCATTCTGCATTCTTTCTTATCTACTCTTTTAAGAACTTCCATTGAAATTTAAGTGCGTCACAGCGATCCCAAATCTAATCAGTTTCCCTGCTTCTCTCTCTCCCTCTCATTCACTCACTTTTTTAATGAAGGCCCCCCTATTCAGTCGTGTCAGGGGTGTAAATCGGAGATGTGTGATGCTGAGGACCAGGACGCCACTGAGCATGCTCCTGCCTGACTAGCACAGCCCCTTGTCCCATAAATCACACCCACGACACGTCCTCCCCACGGCCCACACCTGAAATACAAAAACACACACTCGCAGACATGCAGACACACACGCACACACATGCAAACACACACCCACACACATGCAAACACACACTCGCAGACATGCAGACACACACACATGCAAACACACGCCCACACACATGCAAACAC
Organism: Hiodon tergisus; assembly: GCA_025775045.1. Taxonomy (NCBI): domain Eukaryota; kingdom Metazoa; phylum Chordata; class Actinopteri; order Hiodontiformes; family Hiodontidae; genus Hiodon; species Hiodon tergisus. The sequence continues at coordinate 10,857 of JAOVYW010001484.1, read as the reverse complement.
ACACTCGCAGTCATGCAGACACACACATGCAAACACACGCCCACACACATGCAAACACACACTCGCAGACACACACATGCAAACACACACTCGCAGACATGCAGACACACACGCACACGCATGCAAACACACACGCACACACATGCGAACACACACCAACACATGCAAACACACGCCCACACACATGCAAACACACACCCACACACACACATGCAAACACACACGCACACACCACTCTTCCTTGATCACTCTCGAGTAAAACTCCCAAACCACCCTAAACAATTTGCATGTTAACATATGCTCACGTCCTGTTCGGGATGCCAGGCTGTAAACAAATTGAGATTCATGAATAAATGATTCTCTGGAGCGATGCTCCACTTGAAAGCTCTCTTCTCTCCCGGTTCACCCAACTTCAGCTACAGAGACTGGTGGACAGCGTCTCCCCCTTTTCATTCTGGCTGTGTGGCTCTCCATCATTTTCAAAATCAGCAACGACTGAGCTCGGCTGCGACCAGTCGTGTCCGCTGTCGAGCCACACGCTACAAAGCCCGCACCAGAGGCATGTCCCTCTCGACGGGACTACAAGTCCGCAGGCCCCAGGGAAGCTGACAGGAATCACTGGTCAGCGCCGGGTCGAGAGAAGCCCTGCTGATTTACCCACCCCACCCCACCCCGGGTGGCACTCTGCCAACTGTGCCCCAATGCCTTGCTTTCACTGTGTTAATCTTCGAATGACCTGAGCTGGATTCCAACTCTGATTCTGAACTCCAGCTCATAGGAGTCACTCTGCACCTGGGTGAGCACCTTTTACTGATTGAGTCATTCAGGAGTCACAGAGTATTGCTTTTACGTCAATTGACATAAGAATGGTCCATTTGAATATTTAGTGAAAACAAAGTGAGAGAGTTTTTACCTCCAACTGACCGCGCTGCCTTTCGATACTACCAATATCAAACATCTTAATCATATCATATTTCTCAGTTTCCTGACCTACCGCTACGAAGACACCACAGGTAGCTTTAATGAAATAGAACAGGAAAGCCTGTGCCCACCTGGCTGTCTCTTCTAATGCAAAACCACCCCCAAAAATCCTTCCTTAGTAAAAAAATACCTAAAAAAGAGTCTATATAAATTTCTGAGTCTTCTACTGTGGGGACCCAGTCATGAAACATTTTTGAAGAATAGCATTATTAGCATTATTTTAAACATTGCCCCTGGGTAATGAAACATTGCATGTATATTCTACATTATGGGTATAACTACACGTACTCCACGCTCTCGTTTCAGACAAACGTTTCCAGGGATTTCTGTTTAGGAGCCTGGCTCTTTCGAGTGTTCCGAGCGATCTTTTAAAATGACACAATACCTCCAAACAAATGTAAAGATCCTTTTTCACTCCTGGATTTAGTTGAATATGTTTAGTCAATAACAATTGGTATGTGTCATTAATGTAAAACGCTATAGTGAAAAATGATGTATTCAAAAATATTTTTTATTTAATTTTAAACAGGCATTTATCGGGGAGAAATTGGCATGGAAATACATTCCGCGTTTAACTTACATTTGGCGCCCCATAATTGGAAGCTGCCTGCTTGCGCTAGACCGTTGTTTGCTCACAGAAGTGACCAAAAACAACACGGAACCCGCAGACGGCATGTTTCGCTTGGCACCAGGATTCTCCCGAGAGGAAATCCAGGCACAGGGAGCCTCTAGCGCGTTTCTAAAACAACGATACTGGTGGCTAATCTGGGTGGCTGTGAGCATGTATCAACCAGGCTCCTGCATTACAATCTGAGTGTGGAGCTGATCGATCCTGCGCTGATTAGAGAACTTCAAGGACAAATTCCCTCCGGTCCACAGACTGCCTCTTCTCCGTGAAGTGCGTCCGTACACTGGGGGTTTGCGACTCAATGATCGTAGCCATTTTCCCGTAGAGGGGATGTGTGTTCGCCAGCTTTTAATTAGAGACACGCGGTTGCTGTTTTGCACTGGGCATCGGCATCCTGGCAAGAGTGGGGCTCTTAGACAATTGGAAACCCCTCCCCTTTTCGCTCTGCAGAAGCTCCAATAGCCCGCAGTCCACAGCGCTGACCTTCACAGGGGGGTATAAGCAGTCCGGTGTATCAGAGTGGCCTTAATGGCCCCCAGCTGTAGTTAACATCTGTGAATGCTGAAACACCGGTGTCCAATGAGAGATTCCTCAGTTTCAAAGGGCGAAAGATGTCTTTCACTCATCGAAAACGAAAAGGAAACATTTACTCCAAAAGTTGGTCACCCTGGCTTCACGCTATGAATACCTGTTATACCTCTAGGTGGCAGCATCGCCTCGAGGACGCACTCGCTGCTTTGCACCAAGTTAGCTTTCTCCTAAATCCCTGTCTGACCTAAGGAGAGAAGTGTCTGGCTGGTATTGATTCATACCCGACGAGGACTATTCTTTGTGACTCGCTGAACTCTCCTTACCTCATCGACTCGGGTGAATTTACAAGAACAAGAACAGCACTCATTAACTGGCTGCACAGCCTTGCGTGACACAGAGTGGGGGACATGGATCTGATCGCGGGCCTCCCCGTCCTTGTAAGGTTGCAGTTCCGCCCACACTCCCCTTTTTGGGGATGCCTGTGCCGTGTCCCCCCTCTCTATCTCCTAGACCGGAGTGGCTCCTGTGGGTGTGTAACACCCTGATAACGAAGCTACTGACTGAACTGCACAGCCCGTCAGGGCGTCTAATGGAACACAGGTTGTCCAAATGTAAGCCTGCCTCCTTCTGCTGGGTTGCAGCTGGTATAAATCGATTGAGAGATCTGGGCATTTGGTTGTCATTCAGCGAGCGTTGTTTGATCTTCGTGAGGTAAAGAGAAGACCCGCAGGTTTGAAGGAATAAGATACAATAGTTATCACTGAGGAATAGTTAAGGTGAAAGCTGGAGGGCTTCGAAGTATTTTTGAAAACACAACTTTAGAAATGAGAACAACCATGTTCCAAAGATTTAAACATCCATCCGGGACAGGGTGTGTGTGTGGGTGCAAATGAGCGTGCGCGTGCCAGTAAGCGTGCATGTGTTTGTGTGTGTGTGTGTGTCTGGGCGGGTGTGCCAGTAAACGTGCGTGTGTTTGTGTGTGTGGGTGTGCGGGCCAGTAAGCGTGCGCGTGCCAGTAAACGTGCGCGTATTTGTGTGTGTGTGTGTGTTTGGGCGGGTGTGCCAGTAAACGTGCGCGTGTTTGTGTGTGTGTGGGTGTGGGTGCGTGTGCCAGTAAGCGTGCGCGTGCCAGTAAACGTGCGCGTGTTTGTGTGTGTGTGTGGGTGCGCGTGCAAGTAAGCGTGCGCGTGCCAGTAAGCGTGCGCATGTTTGTGTGTGTGTGTGTGGGTGCGTGCCAGTAAGTGTGCGCGTGCCAGTATGCGTGCGCGTGTTTGTGTTTGTGTGTGGGTGCGCATGCCAATAAGCGTGCGCATGCCAGTATGCGTGTTTGTGTGTGTGTGTGTGTGTGGGTGCGTGTGCCAGTAAGCGTGTCAGAGAGAATGTCGTACTGTGGTCCTTGCCTCCTTCTGAACTATTGCGCTCTGCACAATTCCCCAATCCCCTCTCCAGCTCTAACTGGCTGTTGCGTCTTCTGAAGCTCAGAAGGTACTGGACAGCAGTCGTTCCGTATCATAGCGCGTTGGTTTCCTGCGTCACAGGCGCTCTGTACGGATGTGATGGAAGCTCATTGACTGCAAGGCTAGAGTGGTTAGCAATCTGGGAATGGTTAGCGATCTGGCTGTAATGAAACAAAAATAAAACGTTCTCAATTTGTGTCGGCTTCTGCGGACCGTTTGCTGATACACAAACAATCCTGCAAAGTGTTTAAAAGCTCAATTTAAATGAGTCTTGCCACAGATCATTTGTGTTCTGCACAATTCCTAATACGGGAGGGATTGGATAGTTTGATCATCTCTACCAAAACGGGAGGAGGGCCATTGTGCGCTCTGCCTCTCCTGCCAACCATATCCCCCGTGGCTTAATTGGTCTAATTATCTAATTAGCTGAATAGATTAAACACTTCCGCAAACTAGAAACATTTGGTAAGTAAAATATTTACTAAGCCAAGGGCACTTTTTACTTTAAATTCACTGCAAAGGAATATTAGAGATGCTGCACGTGGTCAACAGTCAGATCAATTAAGTCTTTGGAAACATGAATGATCTCTTGCAGAAGCACCCATTAGGAAAGGGGAAGTTTAATGGTGTACATTCAAGTTCTGTATTATACCCACTGAGTGTAAAATGACTGCCCCACTAGCTGTTCACACAAGGGGTCTCTGTGGATCAAACCCCGGGAGCTTGACCAAACCCGCCATGAAACGGCTCCAAGTGCAGTCCTGAAGGGGTGATGCAGTGCAAACCCCTTGCTGGGACCCCTTGCTGGGACCCCTTGCTGGGACCCTTTGCTGGGACCCCTTGCTCGGACCCTTTGCTGGGACCCTTTGCTGGGACCCCTTGCTCGTGTCATTTCCAGTGGGTCCGGAAGGAATGCGGCGAGCTCTCGGTGCCGACTGCTGTGACGGTCTCCTGTCATTAAGACTGCTCTGAGGGGTGAGTGGCCCTGTCTGCCCGGCCTTGGCTGCAGTTCCAACAAACCTGCTCTCGGCACCATGAGCAATATGGGCAAAAATCTCCAAAACCATTTTAGGAAGCTCACAGGGGGCGGGGTCTCAAAACCTGCCCGGGGGGTGGTGATGCATGCCAGTGGAATGGAGCGGTATACAGTTGAAATAAAAAGAAAGTCCCGGTTGTTCGGAGAACGCTCCGTTCGTGATTCATCATCAGCATCCCAGGGTGCAGGTATAATACATCTGAAGTGTCTGTGTCTGGTAATAACAGTGGCCCGTCTTCTAATCTCGCCTCAGGTGTGCACGGCTGAATCAAATCCCCATTAGACACAGGCCTATGTTTCCGCCCACGAAGGCCGACGAAGAACCGTCATCATCTTCATTCATCACGCTCTTTAAAGTGTGATCGCTCGGCTTTGGCTGAGGAAGCCTGAAGAGGGCTTTGGATTCTGCTGGATTGTTGCTGTTGAAAGCAAAGGGCTGAGATTTTAAAGCCACCCAGTGAAACAAAAAAGCTCTCCTTTTGTTGCGTGCAGGTCATTTACCTTTTTCGCTGTTTATATGCCTCTATTTCCAACTCCACCTCAAACGTAGCATCTCGTCCAGCTTGGTCAACAAAGGGCTTAACGCTGCCTCTCCAGCTCGCCTGGCTCTCTTTGTATCCCTTCACAATGTCGGGGTTGGCTTAAGTCCTAGCTGGCTTGAATCCTAACGCCACGATGTCTGGCCCTAGAGGTGTTAACTCCATCGTAATCCTAACGCCACGATGTCCGGCCCTAGAGCGGTTAACTCCATCGTAATCCTAACGCCACGATGTCTGGTCCTAGAGCGGTTAACTCCATCGTAATCCTAACGCCACGA
>JAOVYW010001483.1:4605-16188 GCA_025775045.1 Hiodon tergisus | reverse complement strand
GGGGGCTTGGGAGGGGGCGTGCTTGAAGGCGCTAGATCCAGGAAATACTTAGGAGGTGAAACCATTTTGAGAAAGGGGACCAAAAGGAGGAATAACAGGAAATCAGAAGGATTATTCTGGTTCATAAAAAAGACAAGAAGAGAAAAGACAAACAGTGGCGATGTCTGTGCCCTTAAAAGGCCCTGCGGAGGCCTGGGGCGCCGTTGCTGTGGCGATACGCGGGTTATGAGGCCTCGCTGGAGACCAGCGCAGACGAGCCTGTGAAACACGAGAGCGCTTCTCTTCCACGCTGCGCGTCGGTTTGCCCCGACGGGTGGGGCTGGAGGCGACGCAGGGGACCAGTCTCCGAGACGACGCAGGGGACCAGTCTCCAAAGACAGCCGTCAGCTGCCCTGCTTCGCTAATCGCGCCGCACGGGAACACCGAAATGCGCTCATCGGCGCTTTAGCCGTCTGTCGTGGCGCGCGTTTTTGACGGGGTTCGAGCCTGCTGTCTGGGACCGATGGTCTCCGTTTCACTGGTTTGTGTAATACTGATTTGTGGCGGATGCATTCCAACCATCTGTGTTATTTCTGGCTTAATGTCTTCTCTGCTGGGGCACAGTCTGTTTATTATCGCTGTCATGAGTCCATCACAAACGCCAGGGCAGATTCGTCAGCCTATCACCGGTGATCGGGGGAGAAATTTGACCCTCGAGCAAACAACACAGGCTAGAATACAGCTTGGACTGCAGACCCAGCAAAACCCAAACTGACAATTAATGACAATTGACCGTTGATCAAAATGAGCCGTGCTGGATACCTGGAACCCAAACGGACAAATGCTATTAAACAAATCTAGTTTGGTTTTCAATAGAAAAACGGACTGTGTGTGTAGTACTCGGCAACACGTCAACAATGGAGTCGGCAATCGGAGACATTAACGGTGGAGGTTAGAGATCACTGACAATGTGACTGTTGGGATAGTAATCACTGAAATGGTAAGCCGAGTTTGTCATTGATTTATCTTTTATTTCACTCTTGATTTCTTTGTTAAACAATTGGTGTGCAAAGTTCAGCAGGTGGGGTGGTGGTTAGCACTTGAATGAATAAGTGAATTTGTAGGGAGCTCTGGATTAAGAAATTCTACTAGCCAATAAACTACATACTCAATTCTTTTTTTTGTTAAAAAGTTTTTTTATTTATTTAATGGCGTACTTGAATAAATCAAGGTGCTTTTTAAAATGTAGGCTTCCCAGCCGGTTTATCCGAGCGGCCCGGTTTACCCCCAGGCGTCCACCAGCTCAACCAGAGCCTAAGCCTGGTAAGCTCAGCCTGTAATTTCCCACGCCCCCACCCACCCTCTCACAGGATAGCCCAGGAGCAGTGTTGTATGGCCGTCCTGGAAGAGGCCTCCTGTAGCCAGGGCATCAGCATGGCTAAAGTCCAGGGTGCCTGCGAAGCCCTCTACACCGAAAGTACCTGCCAGACCAGGCTTGCCAAGGTGTGTGTGCTCTCCGAGCCCGTCAAGCCGCATTCGCTTCCCCCCCCTGTGCTAATTGAACGACGACCGTCTTGGTTGGTGACGTTGTCGATGCCCCCCTCCCTCTGTCCTGGCCGGTCCAGATGTGCTGTGACTGCTGTCTGCTGGGCCGTGCAGCCCTGGAGCAGGGCCTGAACTGTGACCTGGGCCTGTCGGTGGCGTACCAGTGCGGCCTGGTTTCGCGGACCTGCTGTGTGGACGGATTGCCCGAGGGAGGCGCCAACATCACTGAAGGTAACAATTTACGGGCTAAAGAGTTCCAGCCTGGGTTCCAGCCACTGGTCGTGCGGTTTGGGTGATCCAGTAGTATAGTCATTCAATTAGAAATATTTTCGACACACACTCTGGGATATTTGCTGTCATGGTGGCGGGATAGAAAACCCCTTGGGCTTATATGACGTAAAAAATAAAATAAAAAAAAATCGGTCCATCTGTCAGTACACATTGTGTGCTTCAGCTTTTTCGACTCACTAGTTATCTGACAGCTGCTTTGCTCATTCTGCACCAAGCCTTGGACTTGAGATAAAGAAACAAGCCCTGTGCTTCTGTCCCTTCGTTTGTTCTGCTTCACTGTGACGCTTTTGCCAGTCAGACCAGCCAGCCAGCACTAATGCTGGCTGAAGCAAGTGTAAGCAGAAGCGGTTCTGCGTTTTGATTCAATGCGAGGTAATCCAGAGGTGTTGCGCAGGGCAAAACGGTTGTTTTTCCCCCGCAGGCTCCGCCACGTTGAACAAGCCACGCGGGGATGCTGCTGCTCGTTATCCCAACCACAAGTGCCGTGGTAAGCGGCGCCGACGTCTCCCCCGCAACAGTAGCGTCACCACGGGATAGGAAAACATATTTGCATCTACCGTTTAGCAACCCTCATATTAGACATTTACAGTAAAAGCAAAGCTTTCTTTGTCTTTAGACTTGGTTATATTTGAAATATTTAGATTTTTAGTCTAAACAATAATATTAAGCGTGCTTGTATTGCTCAGTAATGTGTGAAACAGCACAGTTGCCACGACCCGGTTGGCTGGGCGATTGTTTTACCACTGACTGAACCTAATCTGTCGTGTCTTTGCTGCGGTTTAGCAGGTGCTGGAGAGTGCGCTCAGAGCTGCCTAGGCAACGGCACCTGCGCCTGCTCTGCGGGGTACAAGTTAAAACCGGACGGCTTCAACTGCGAAGGTGAGAAAGCGAGCGAGCCGACACTGGCCCCTGGCGTCCGACCCTCCCTTAACGAGGAGCCACAGAAAGGAAATGGCTCTCTCTTAACGAGACCGCTCGTTGTGAACATAGCGTTCCGATCAGATCGCCTTATCCCTCCTCTCCGGGATATCGTCGTGTTTGTCGTAATACTGTGCGGTTGTAATAAGTTACTGTAACGCGGTGAAAGTAACCCGTTCGTCTTCCCAGATATTAATGAGTGCCTGCTGGGTGCCCACCACTGCCAGTTGGGCGAGCGTTGCATCAACACCGAGGGCTTTTACCGGTGTCAGCGGGAGGTTAGCTGTGGCACGGGCTATGAACTGACGGACAGCAACCACTGCAAAGGTGAGTTTCAGCGCCCCCTTGTGTTAGAACTCAGCATCGCTCAATGGAGGAATAGCTCTGTATCCCTTACCATAGTCTGTTTGCCGTTTGAGGTATTTTCTTCTGAAGATAGTTTAGGCATTGTCAAAATAAATATTAAACATTTTTCATATAGATCTTTTTAACATGTTCAGTGTCTGAAATACTAGCCTTCTCGACTTTGTACAGATTGTATAGAGTAAAGAGAACCCGTTAAAGCCTAGAGCCAATGTTATATAGTGTTCGTCTTCCAACAGACATTGATGAGTGTGAGACAGGGACTCACAACTGCGCCTTAGAGTTTGTGTGCCAGAACACCCAGGGGTCGTTCCGGTGTCAGCCTCGGGCGCAGTGTGGGAGTGGCTTCATCCAGGACGCCCTGGGCAGCTGCATAGGTGAGCCTGGGAAATCTATCCAGAACCTGCCCCCATCCCGAAGGCTGATGGGTCTGATCTGGCGGCATTGGTTAGTGGAGCACGCGTTTTCCGTGACGGCTGGCCTGATGTTTCCCTGCGGTAACCCTCTTCTCTACCCTGTCCCAGATATCAATGAGTGCCTGAGCCAGAGTGGCCCGTGTCAATCGGGTCAGATCTGCATCAACACCGTGGGCTCCTACATGTGCAAGAGGAACTCTATTAACTGTGGACGGGGGTACCACCTGAACGCGGAGGGCACCCGCTGTGTGGGTACGGGAGTCTTTATACCCCTCGGGGGGTTCCCCCTGGGCGACCCGCTCACGTTCCGTGACCCGCGCCGCGTCCTTTCCAATTGCTTTTCTTCCCCTCCCCCCTGAGCGTCTGCACGCTCCCCGCCGCGTCTGGCCCCCCTTCTGACCGGCTCCTCTGCCCCCAGATGTGGACGAGTGCGTGGGCACCGACGGGCCCTGCCAAGGGCACGGCTGCGTCAACATGGTGGGCTCCTTCCGGTGCGAGTGCCGTGGCGGTTACATCTTCAACAGCATCAGCAGAGTCTGCGAAGGTAGGCGGGTGCCCCGTCACGCCCTGACATGTTTGGCCCGCTTCTTTACACATGGCTTAGAGAAGTAATACTCCTGAAAATGTACACACAATCTTTGCTCGCTTGCACCGTTTGCAATTTAAGCAGCCGTCGTCTGCGTTTCTGCTTGACCGGTCTCCCTCTCCGGTGTCTTAGATATCAATGAGTGCAGGCACTACCCAGGACGCCTCTGTGCGCACAAGTGTGAAAATGTCCTGGGGTCCTACCAGTGCAGCTGCACCACGGGCTTCAAACTGGGCAGCGATGGCAGGAATTGTGACGGTAAAGCCACCTGTTGTTACCCACAGTCTGCCTAACCTGCCCGCGTGTCTCCCGGCTTTGGTTGCTTTCTGCAGCAAGATGTTCAAACTGTAAAAGATCGTGTTTAACGTTTTCTAAATGTGTGAAGTTGGGTCTTGGGTAGATGTGTATGGATTTTGCTTTTGCTGCAGTGTTGAACCATGTAGACCTGGGGCGCCCATGTGGCATCCACACGGCGTCTGTCTGAATGTACGTTAGAGAAGACCGAAGTGGCTGGCTTTGGTTAAAACGCAGTGCATGTTATTGTGCAGATCTGAATGAATGCGAGAACAACCCCTGCAGTCAGGAGTGCGCCAACGTGTACGGCTCCTACCAGTGCTACTGTCGCCGTGGTTTCCAGCTCAGTGACATGGATGGGACCACATGTGAAGGCAAGTGGTTCCTGTTGAGAGCATCCTGAGAACTTAAGCAGAAAGCTAACTTTAAAGCTACTCAAATGTGAGAAAACATTTTTTTATTCATAAGGGGCTGTTTCTGAACTCCATAACCTCGTGTTCCTCTGCTTTCTCTCAGACATTGATGAGTGCGCCCTGCCCACTGGGGGCCACATTTGCTCGTACCGCTGCCACAACACACCGGGAAGTTTCCACTGCTCCTGCCCCCTCGGGGGGTACACCTTGGCTCCCAATGGGCGCAGCTGCCAAGGTGAGATGTCACGCCCCTGCTTCCTGGGCAGGACCTGAACGTATTTTTTAATAACACCACCAAATATTTAGCCTGTTCCCTAATAGAGGAAACCAAACCTGTATCTGTCACTGACTTTGTCCCACCCTCATGTAAAAGGGCAATGGCGACAAGGTCGTCTCTGATTTGTTAAAATCTGACCTATCAACTCAGAGAGCGGTGGTCACATGTATGTCTCTCCTGTGTCAGACCTCGACGAGTGCGTGACCGGAGGGCACAACTGCTCAGAGTCGGAGAGCTGCTTCAACATCCAGGGCGCGTTCCGCTGTCTGTCTTTCGAGTGCCCGCCCAACTACCGCCGTGCCGGAGAGACGTAAGTGCTGCTGTGTCCCTCTGCACTGTGGCCAAGGGCTTCTCCTGGCCGTCCACTCCCACTGCTCTCACAAGGTTACATGTGTGGGTCTGAGAAAATACTGAATGAATGAGTGGTCTAGAGCCGGGGGACATTGTGTTCGATATTGCTACTAAAACTAGTACAATATACCATATTCTACTAGTTGAACAAAGTAAATGCCATGGGCCATCCCCTATATCAGGTGAGGTTTGCTGGTCTGAAGTGAAAAACAGGAGCATGGTGGGTCTCCTGGTCTGAAGTGAAACACAGGAGCAGGGTGGGTCTCCTGGTCTGAAGTGAAACACGGGAACATGGTGGGTCTCCTGGTCTGAAGTGAAGCACGGGGGGCAGGGTGGGTCTCGTGGTCTGAAGTGAAACACAGGAGCAGGGTGGGTCTCCTGGTCTGAAGTGAAACACGGGAACATGGTGGGTCTCCTGGTCTGAAGTGAAGCACGGGGGGCAGGGTGGGTCTCGTGGTCTGAAGTTAAACACAGGAGCAGGGTGGGTCTCCTGGTCTGAAGTGAAACACATCTGGTGGTCCAGGAGAACACAGATCCTCAGAGCTTCCAGGGTGGTGGGTGACTCCTAGAGCTGTGACCTAGATCAGGCTGCTTTCGGGGTGGACAACCTGGACATTTAGCCGAGATGGTGTGCTCGGTGGGCAGATGGGCTACAAGGCTGAATGTTGTGCAAACATCAGTCAGAATGTCTGTGTAGAACCAGAGTCGTCAGTAAATGATGGAATACACTCTCCGACTCCTCCCAGAGTACTGTGGAAACATCTTGGTCTACTGTTACCAAAGGAGGAGCAAGCAACAACGGTGTGCTAATTGAAAGCACTCCACGTTTCAGACTTGTGATCTGAACATCACAAAGCCCTGTACTCCCTGAGAACCACAGAGAAAAAAGCGAGATTTGACAATGTGCATGCACCCCCTACAAGGTTTTGCATGACCAGTGTCAAAGCAAATCTGCTCAGGTAAGTGCCACCCTAAATCACTGTTTGGTAAAGTGAAGGGAGGAACTACAGTCTACACAGAAACAAGCCAGCAAACAATACTCTACTGTAGTTTGCGCCGCTTCCGTTTGGAACAGTCCTACCCTGAGGTTTGCACCGATTCAGTTGGGAACAGTCCTACCTTGTAGTTTGCACCGCCTCTGTTGGGAACACTCCTGCCCTGTAGTTTGCACTGCTGCTGTGGGAACAGTCCTACCCTGTAGTTTGCACCGCCTCTGTTGGGAACACTCCTACCCTGTAGTTTGCACCGCCTCTGTTGGGAACAGCCCTGCCCTGTAGTTTGCACTGCTGCTGTGGGACCAGTCCTACCCTGTAGTTTGCACCGCCTCTGTTGGGAACAGCCCTGCCCTGTAGTTTGCACCGCCTCTGTTGGGAACACTCCTACCCTGTAGTTTGCACCGCCTCTGTTGGGAACAGCCCTGCCCTGTAGTTTGCACCGCTGCTGTGGGAACAGCCCTGCCCTGTAGTTTGCACTGCCGCTGTGGGAACAGCCCTGCCCTGTAGTTTGCACCGCCTCTGTTGGGAACACTCCTACCCTGTAGTTTGCACTGCCGCTGTGGGAACAGCCCTGCCCTGTAGTTTGCACTGCTTCTGTGGGAACAGTCCTGCCCTGTATTTTTCACTGCTTCTGTGGGAACAGTCCTGCCCAGCTCACTTGGAGAAACGCAGCAGGGCCGATGCTGATGTCACTTCCTTCCACCTGCATGTCGTGCACCCCAGCCACGTAACTCATCTCTCCTTCTCTCTCTCTTTCTCGTTTTCTCTGTTTGTTCCTCTGTGGGTCCGTTTGTCTCGTCCCCTTTTTTCTCGTTTATCTTGCAGTCGTTGCGAACGTTTGGCTTGTGATCAGAGTAGCGAGTGCCTGGCCTTGCCCTTGAGAATAACCCACTACCAGCTCACTTTCCCCACCCACGTGCCCACGCCCACCAACATCTTCCGCATGGGCCCCTCCAACTCGGTGCCCGGCGACGACGTCCAGCTAGCCATCGTTGGCGGCGACGAGGAGGGACTCTTCGGTACGCAGCAGCTGACCTCGGGGGGCATGGTCATAGTGCAGCAGCCAATCACGGAGCCCAGGGACTTCCTGCTCTCCGTGGAGATGAAGCTCCTGCGCTATGGGACTGTCAGCACCTACCTGGCCAAAATCTGGGTCTACGTCACCCATGAGCAGCCCATCCCAATGTCCAGCGGGTCCTCGGTTTAAACGTCCCGCCGTTATCAATCTGTTCTCTGTGTTTTAAGAGTGTTTAGTGTGTGGGAAATGGATTAAATGTTTACACCCTGGGCACTCCTACCAAATGTATTCACTTCGGAATTTCCAGTAGATGGCGCCAATGAGCCTTAAGTCTTTGTGGTGAGCGTGTCAAGGTTTTAGGCCAGTGGTTCTCAGTCCTGGTGGATCATAGTGGGTGCATGGTTTAATTTCAGCCAATTTTTATCGAAACATTATTGGCCTAATTTAATTAATTAGATTTACTTGTGAGTTCTGAAGAAGATGGCCATCTTCAGTCCTCCAATATCCTCGAAGACCAGGACTGAAAACCGCTGAAAACACTGTTTTTGCGTTTGTTGTTGTTTCTTCGTTATATTACTGCTTTTAGGTATTTTAAACTGAACTTTACTGATACGTGCAAATGTTCATCCATTTATGTGTGGATTCTGTCCTGAGACAGTTTTTTCATCTGTTTTCTGTTTTATCAATATGGACAGTAAATATTGATATAATGACTGATAATTGATCTGGAAGAAAAATATTAAATGACTTTTTTCTTCTCCTTTCTGGTTTCCCTGGGATATTGTTGTCAAGGGTGAATTCCATCTAGTTTTCGAACATAACATCGATTGGCGAGATCCATAATGCAACTCGATGGGGGAGCTTGTTAGGTTCGAAATCCTGGCCTTGAGGTCCCGAGACACTCCATAACTGTTATATAAAACTGCCCGCTACATCCCCCCCATATAAGACCTATAGTGGCACTGAAGAGAAGAGCTTGCATTCAGTAAAAATCTGGGAAACGTATGGGTTCCCCGTCAATAAAGCAGGAATCTCTCCTTGTGGGCCCCTTTTTACTGGATCCCTGTCCACCTGGTTCTGTTGCCGATGTGTGTAGACCGCTGTGGTGCGACATGGGAAAAAGAGTTCCTCTCATTGTTAATCACTTCATCCCCCTTTTGAGAAGTGCTAAACAAAAGCCTTCCTTTAAGGAGAAAAACGAAACCTGCCGGAGTGAGCAGGGCACACGCGGAGATCGCAGCGGCGGGCCATTGGTGTTTGAGTCAAGGTCGAAACTCTGCCCCTGGACAGATCGTTGAAATTTTATGAAGCCCGTTTCTGGCAAACTTCGCCTCCGTTCCGTCACAGCGCCTTAGTGATCCGAAACCAGGCCCACTAACATGTTTTTAGGGGGCTTCATCCAGCGAAAGTACTTCACTGTCAATGAAACCCCCCCTAAGAATACATTAAAAAGGGCTAAAATGCTGTTAAGTTAATCCTCAGGCTGTGGCTTATGATAATTGGGATTCAAGTTGGCCCAGTCCCACCAGGAGAACAAAGATACACTTCTTTGGTGGGGGGATAGCCTTAAAATAAAAACATGGTGCTTTTTAAAGTCCTGACACTGAGTTATGGGGACCTGGGTTCTGGCTGGTGGTCTGCGTAATTTGTGGTAGGGCCCAGTCACTGCTCTGAGAATGAATGATGTCCCCCTCTGTTTGTGTTGGGACCTTATCAACAGTCAAACGCTAGAAAATCGTTCCGCAAAAAAAGCGCTGCTGCTCGACCAGATTACTTCTGTGGAGAGATCTGTTTCCCTTCACTGGCTTCGGTCTCGATAGGGCCATCCGAGCTGTGGCACGTGAAGGCCCTGTTTAAAGCAAGGAAAAAGCGGTCGGTAATTAGCCTTCCACTTGCTGCTCTGCTTTGATGTAGGTCACCCAGGGTTATTATTTTCTCGTAAATTCAGATCTCTCGGCTCTTACGACGTCTGAATCTCAAGAGCTAAATATCTGCGCTGCACACAGATAGAGGTATTCCATAAACCGAGGGAACATTTCGTGGCTTTGGCCTAGACCAGTGCCAGCATTGGAACCACCAGCTAATTGCTAAATACAGGCCTTTACCCAGCATGGACTTGTCTTTTTGTCGGGGCCTCAGGCTTCTCTTTGTGAAAGGGGGTCTGCAGTCCAGTCCCCCCTCTCTATGCGAATGTGGATCAATACACAAATTCACCCCTCTCTATGTGAATGTGGGTCTATACTTCAATATAGCGTTTCCTGTAGCTGAAACGATCGGTTAAAGGGAAACCAAGAGATTTTGTGTGTAGCAGAAACGTTAATCAATATATTCGATTTTATGTTTGCAGTTGTTAATCCAGAGGTCGGTCTGCAGACAGGTTTGTTCGTAATAGGATTGTCTTTCATCAGGTTTATTGTATGCCAACGTTATCTGTTCAAAATCGGCAAAGCTGGCGCGTGTCTGGGCACGTTCTCCGTCCATGCTGTGGGAGATGCGTTGCTCTTAATAACGTAAACACAGCCGGCGAGATGGGACAGACGGATCACGACGTTCGTTTGAATAGGTCCCGTCCTTTCAGCAGCTCTTGTCGTCTCGTTAACAATTCGACGAGGAGATCCTGCGTGCGTCTAAAATATCGCGGAGTTAACCCCGGAGGGTTGTGCACATGCTCCACCGCAGGTATGTGGGGAAGTCATTGGTAGTCGTGTGGGAGGGGCACGGATCTTAAAAATGGTTCTGCCATGTTGGATGTTGACGGCTTTTTTTAGTTTTGAGAAATAATCAAAGCCTGAAGCCTCCCGGTAGTCAGTAAAGGTGCTCATCTCGGCACAGACTTGACCCCTACGTGCCGGAGTTTGCCACTTCAAGTCCCGATCGATTAGCCGATTGTGACCCGGCGAGCACAGCGGTGCCCGGGCAGAGGTGGGTACATCAGGAGAGATTCTCTCTGCTCATCGCCGACGTGAATCGCCTATCAGTTACTTGGGCTGGCAGAATACCATTGTGAGTGACACGCCTCTCCTCCAGTCAACACTGAACCAATCTTGCGGGCTGCGTAACCCGCAGGATGTAATTCTGGGCTTACGCTGCAAGATTTTTTGCCATCGGGAGATGCAGTGACACTCACACCTAACAATTTAGGGACAGTTCTCAGTGTAGATCATTTTAGGGGAACAATCTTACCACGTAAAGGTGAACTCCGTGTCTCCTGGATGTACTCTGTATTTGGAAGGAGAATGCCGAGGGCGGTTTCTGGTGCCCAACCCTCCACCACTGAGTGACTGAGAATGCGACGGATGTATGTGATAAGTACTGCTACTCAGCTTGCATAGAAGGCTACGGCTATCCTCACGACAGCTAGGGCATACCCACCCATTAGTGATGGTTCATATTTCTTACTTGAAAGAGAACCTTGGTGTCATGGTAAAACAAAAACAATTTAAAAAAGGCAAATTTACCAGTCTAAGCCTAGCATGAAAGACGGGTGACTAGGATTTGGGGAGACTTCTTCACTTTCCTTGGATGTGGTGGCTGGATTTGCGGTGATGAGCTGAGATGCTCTAGCACAAAACATGGTTCTGCAGTGTGGGGTGTGTTTTTAGTTAAAAAATAAACAAGACCTTAAATAATCTAGTTAGCCTCGATGAACGAGTCATCAGGCATTGTGCTTTTTGAGAACTCGGGACGCTTTCAGAGAGCGCTCTCCAATAAATCATATGAAGAAGATGATGGGTTGTATAGCTGGGTTCTCCTCGAATATGCTCCAAATATTTTCTTGCCCTGGCAGCACAGAGGTGCGGTAGCGTTTCTCTCTGTAGAATGTGGATATGAAAACCGTGAATGGCCACAAAATGAAAGTAAAAAAGGAACGCTTGTTCCGTGTGTTTCTTGGCTGGTTGTGGTTTTATTATAAGTCTTTCTGTTGAGCTGAGAGAAGAATATCTAGGTTCTCTGCATTTTAAAAATGAAGAAAACATTTTGTGTTTTTTTATGAAGCACCGTGGACATACTCTCTTTTAGGACGCACTCTCAGTGTGTGGTCATGGTGTGCAGTGACTGTTCTTTTAGGACGCACTCTCAGTGTGTGGTCATGGTGTGCAGTGACTGTTCTTTTAGGACGCACTCTCAGTGTGTGGT
>JAOVYW010001482.1:0-16188 GCA_025775045.1 Hiodon tergisus | reverse complement strand
CGCTTTGAGGTGGCTGTACAACCAGCCTACTATCAACCTCACAGTCGTGCTAGCTTCAGTTTTACTAACAAGGCTTGCTGATGCTGCATTCCTTTACTGGGATAGCGTCCCTACTGCACTTCAGAAAGACTGTGCTACAGTCGAAAAGAAGCTTCAGGGTGTTTTTGGCACCAAGCACTCATTGCCCTTCTTCCAGATTTATGTCAAAGCTCGTCCTCGCAAATCTGGTAAGTGCTTGGAAGTGTACAGTGCTGACATCACTCGCTTTGTATGCCCACAAAGACTCTGCATTCCAGCCAATTCTTGTGTCACTTCGAATTTTTCATTAATGCCCCTTAAGATCATAAATCATACGCTGCACAGTACCGGATATATCAGTGCTCTCGTCAAGAGCAAGAGAGAACTATGAAAAATCTTTAGCTTTTCTACACACCTGTTGTGTCACGGGACATTCAATGCGCCGAGTGACAGTGTTTCCTGATAGACTGATGTTTAAGAAGAGATCTTTCTTCGCTCCGCATGTATTTTCGGCAGCCAATGTTAGTCATTCTTTCACGAATTCGCCCGTGGCAAACGGTTTACCGCTCTTGCAAATTAACTCGGCAATGCCATAGCTTACTCTGGTGACATTTTCCTGTACTTGTGATCCCCTTGTATGTTGGGACATAACTTTTTTTCCAGATCACTTGCTTTCTCATTTCGTGCGAGACCTGTATATTTGTATTACGATGACGCATGTTTTGTTTCGTAATGTCGTCTAACGCTATACGCCTTCATTACAGCAAAGGTTCTTGGCATATTAATCAAAAACTACTTTTTTTTTGACCAACCCCTGTCCATTGAAACTATCGTACTCTCGCTCACAATACACATATGCGCAGCGCGATCTTGCACGCTCTGATAACAGCTATGTTAAGATTCACTCGTCACAAACCTCACACAATTTTTTTGTCGTCCATTTTCAAAGCGGGAGCAAATAAATAGCAATTTTGTGTTATGTGCCAAGAATAATTCCAAACCAGAAACAATTTTTTCTTTTTATTTACGTGCTTTGTATTTGTACCCTTCCGCAGTCCAAACCAAGTACGACCACGGGCTATAGTTTGGGTTGCCTTAGAATAACTTCCATTCCATTCAACAACCGCGCTAGTTTGTCTAGTTAGCTTTTCCTGTAGGCGTAACAGGGAAAATTTGTATCCAATTAGATAAATGTCTTTAGGGTGATTAGTGGCAATTCTTCTAGCGTCTAGTTAAAGGTAAACTTGCTGCGCTTAGACAATGGCTGGGTACTAGCACATCTGATCATTATCATTTCTGTTTTTCAGGCAATGTAACCCTACTAAACATTGATATTGTTTTGTATTATGTTATGACTTAATATTGTGACCCATTATTTTGGAGTTATGACATTGGGTGTTATTAATTTTGGTCTGATACAAGGTAAGCTATAATCTTCACTCATGCACATAATGGATGGAGGAAGAACTGAACACAAGCGAAACCGTGCTAGATAAGGCCATCTTACAAGCGGGGTTTCATGGTGCGATGCTTATAGCTTGCTGCACTTTGAATTCAGTGATCCCAGTTCAAGTCACAACGAGACCTCTTTTGTAATTGCTTGTGCTTTCGTTTGTTTACCATTAGCCTGATTTTGTAATAACTGTTAAGGGTAGTTCACTTTTGGCGATTTCTTCCTAAAGACCTCCGTTACCTCAATTTCCCACTTCTTTGTAACGACTTGGACCTAACAATGGCTGGCGGCTCCGTTTACCACTGCGTAAACATATGTAGAACATAAAAAAAATAGCGTTGCCTGTGCGAGAATCTCGCGACTGTATGAGTAAATGTAAAACTTAACTGTGTTCACACTACATTCTTCAGTAAAGAAATAAGCACCCAAGGCCAAATATGTAATTGTTATGTATTTTCTTCATTGCAGACACATGGAGATTAGTTAACTATCGTCATAATTACATGTAACTCTACATGTAAGACAAAACTAACTCAATATAGACCTAATAACCTGTGCTATTATAGTGTCGGTTCTGCTGCCAAATGACAACAAATCACAAAACTCTTCAAGTCCTTTGGTGAACAGATCAAATGAAATAAGATTTGGATGACTGACTGGCAATGCAATGCAACACAATAATCACAACATTGAGATGATGTTCACAATCAATCACTTCCCATTTTATACGAGTGGGTCAATTCTTATTATCAGAGCAGTATTTCCTTCACACTTGCCATTCCTAATTAGTCAATAAGTCAATTTTCGAGTCTCGGACCTGGACCGATGCATATATATGCCAATATATGAACATACCGTGATTAGTTTTTTGAGTGAAACATACAAGCTTGCCTGTGTTGTTAAATTAGAAATGTACTATATTATAAAGAGCACTTGACGACGCATCTGGTGACCAGTGTAATATATATAAGTAATGATCAAATAGCGCAATTATTATAGGTTCTCTGCAACCTTCTTTAGAGCCAGTGGGTTATCTTATCTCCAAACTCATGAAGAATGTTTATTTAAAAAAGGCAAAACAATTTAATAAAATTAGCTCGGGTATTGAAGACTTAACCTTGTAAATGGTTTGTGTTCAGTCCTTCCTCCATCACAAACGGAAACACTTTCCCGGTTTCAAGATCATCTGGGCGTAACATACACGGCTCTGAGATTGTTTAGTTATAACAGTAATATTGGGATACTTAAATGTATAGACCACCCTGTCAGAGAACCTATAAGACAGAATTTTGTGCTTGTGTATTTCATTCTCTAGGCCAGAAGCCCCATGCAACACCAGGTAGAACCAAAGCAATAATGATTGTTGAGAAAAGATTCACAGCATTGTTGTCCAGAATAGGTTTTCCGCTTATCCATGTTGTCGTCTTCGACTCGTGATTCACCACTTTTCCAATGCTTTCATCATATCCTGGAACAAACACTCATAAATGGACATAATTCACTTTTACCTTCTTCTGTCACATCAATAACTTTTGCGATACTGTGCACCTTAAACAGCGATAAACATGTCAAACAAGTCTTGAACATTCCACAAATTCTTGCATTATAAATACCATAAAATGCAAAACAATTCATGCCAATCAAATGATTCTAAATGATAATCTGTAAACTTCACAGTAATACCACGTACAGTACATGCATCACAGTGATCCCTTTAGCTAATCTGCAACCTGGACACTATGTGTCACTCCACATTATAGACCTAGACGACATGCTGGTGAAAGCCTTTACACAAGCTCACCTGAATACTGCATGTTGGCCCCAAGGAAAGAATCCAGAAGTGACCCCAGCAATCCCGCCATGGCCCCATAGACAATGATTGGCCACTGGGGTGCTGCCAGGTTCAAATCTCTCACAAGGAAGATTTGAGTCACGAAGTAAGCCATGCCCACTGCCAACCCGCCCAGGAAGCTGGCAGCTATGCCTACAGGGGTAATTCCTCCATTGGTACCTGAGCCAAAAACAGATGACAAAACATTCAGCAGAGCAAACCAGTCTACATTAAAATAACATCTCTGACAACCACATACGTTTCAGTTTACACAGATGAGCTAAAACATTATGACCACCTGCCTAATATGCTGTTGGTCCTTTGCCGCCAAAACAGCACCGACCTGCCGAGGCATGGACTCCACAAGACCCCTGAAAGTGTC
Source organism: Hiodon tergisus (assembly GCA_025775045.1). Taxonomy (NCBI): domain Eukaryota; kingdom Metazoa; phylum Chordata; class Actinopteri; order Hiodontiformes; family Hiodontidae; genus Hiodon; species Hiodon tergisus. The sequence goes on along the minus strand of JAOVYW010001482.1, from coordinate 12,504 downwards.
CTGTGGTATCTGGCACCAAGACATTAGCAGCAGATCCTTCAAGTCCTGTAAGTTGCGAGATGGAGCCACCATGGATCGGACTTGTTTGTCCAGCACATCCCACAGATGCTCAATTGGATTGAGATCTGGGGAATTTGGAGGCCAGGGTAACACCTTGAACTCTTCATCACTTTCCTCAAACCATTCCAGAACAATGTGTGCAGTGTGGCAGGGCGCATTATCTTGCTGAAAGAGGCCACTGCCATCAGGGAATACCATTGCCATGAAGGGGTGTACATGGTCTGATACGATGTTTAGGTAGATGGCACGTGTCAAATTGATGTCCACATGAAGGGCCGGACCCAGGGTTTCCCTGGCCATAACAAATTGGCCCTTGTCAAATTCGCTCAGGTATTTACTCCTGCATACAACACGTTGACTATGAGAACTGATTGTTTGTATACCATCTAATCTGTCCAGACCTTGACATGTGCTCTGTTAGGAGATGCTCAACATTATTCGCTTCACCTGTGAGTGGTCATAATGTTTTTGCTCATCAGTGTATACATACTTAAGTGCTGGAGAAACCAGCCCTGCCTTGGTTAAGGAGCGGAGCAGCCCTACCCGCAGGGACCTCCTTCCAGGTGGTGATGAGACGAGGCCGGCTCCCACTGAGAACGGGCCCCACCTCTGAGGCCCAAGTGTCCCCCGCGCAACAGGCCAGCGCCCCCAGCAGTGACAGACACATCCAGGTGGCTGTGTACTGCTTCCCAAAGTCCACTGGGATCTCGCCGGGGCCTGCCTCGATCATGTACAGCAGGGCCAATTCGGTGGGCACACCACCGTTGCAGAACACCTGCACCCAGTTCCGCTGGCCCCCTAAAATGCAGGACATTTCAGGACTGAATGCAGGCTGACAGTGAGGACACAGGACTGAACCAGGTTGACTTAGTGAGGCCTCAGGACACAAGCATACTCAGCGAGGTCTCTGGGCTAAATACAGGTGTTTTCAGCTGAGTTTTATAGCATATGTTATACGCATGACAATCATGAAGTGTTTTAGATTGGTTTTCCATTTATTATCCTGTTATCTTAAATTGTAATAATAAATTATTAAATTATTAAAACTATTAAATTGTAATAGTATCTTAAATCCTCGTAACTTATTTATTCAAATCAGTTGAAGGAACTATGTGTTGCATGGTCAAAATCATATAAAATCTTCATTAGAAATATCTATACAGTGACACAAGAGACTAATTTATTACCCTCTTTATATTCTGGATCCATGCGCTTCTTCACTTTGCTCCTCCACCTTGTTAGCTTGGAAGATGTTATGAAAAACATCAGCAGGGATGAGAAAAAGCTCAGGTTGGCCATCGTCAAAATGAATCCAACGAGCATCCCTGAAATGTGGAATGCATCAGTAAAACACATTTTCTAATTGCAGTCTCTAACATATATGCTCTCTGTATTTTGGCTCAAGATACCCCCCCTACCTGCCAGTGCACCACTGTGATCAAGGCTTCTACGTTTTATGGCCTGTCCCGTCATGATTATGGGGGCCAGGATCGAAAACAACCAGCGCCATGGAGACACGGGTTGTAAAGTGCCTGAAAAGTACAAAACTTATAAACAGAGCAAAGTGGCATAGCTTTGGGACCCGAAAGCGAGAAGGTTCTCAGTTCAAATCCCACTGCTGTTGTGCACCCGAGCAAGCTACTAAAAATTCCTACAATAAACAAGTCTACTGTATGAATGAACATAATTTTAAACTGTAAAACCAATTAAAACAAACTAAAAAAAAATTAAGAAAATAGATGCTAAATATTTGTAAGAAATGACCATATTTGCTTTATTTTGTTCCATTCTTTGAAGTGGGAAACTGTTTTGTAAAATACTTTTTAAATCTGGGATGTAAATCAAACACAATAAAGACAATTCAGAATATAAGATCTCTTAAGGAGTAGTACCGAAAGTCCTATCGTTTAAATGTTTTTTATTTTTTTATTTTTTTATGTTCTGGTCCGTGAGATTTAAAATACACAATATTCTTCTTTACATGGTAGAGGGAGAGCGGAACTCACCGTAATACGTGCTGGCTGTCAGGGATATAATCCAGAATGACAACGAAATCGCCAGGGTCACGCACAACACTATCATATCAGTCATCATCTTGAAATATCCTTTCATTAATATCTCTTTTTCAAAATGTTTGACTAGTGGTGAGAAAAACAACTGTAACAAACACACACATTCCTGTTAAGTAGGCAATACTTTCAAACAAAAGTAAAGGTTCACGAAAGAACTCGTGTATATCCTTAAAGCTTAAAGGACGTAATCAACACGAACAACTTTGCAAAACAGTACTCAAAACAAACTCGGGGATAAAACTCAATGCCAATTATATATCGATATATTTAGTAATGAAACGGAGCTAAGGAACAATACTAGTTCAAATAAAGTATTTCCTTTTATTTAGCAACATATTTAACTTAATGTTATTCTAGATACGCGATTTACGATACGATGTTTTATCAATTTAGCTGTGGAGACTGGAACAAGGTAGCTTTCCATTCAATATCAAAATATTTTTTTAAACACCTGCAGTAACCGCAGCCAATAATTTTTTCGTATTCCATTGTGGTGATTTGCCAGCTTCCTTTTACTATTACTTAATTACAAGTACTAAGTACAGTTAGCTGAGCACCAAAAATAAAAATATTTTTAAATAGTCTTATCTTCAGTGCATGGTCGCGTTTAACGTTGGCAACAGGAAATAAGCTATAGAACTACACTTCCGCTTATTTGTCTTAAAGATACAGTAACACAGATGTCCGAAGTAATATCTGAACAATATCTTTTCCTGAGCACCGCCAGTATGATCTAACTAGACTTAGTCTGATTTAGACTCAGATGTAATTCCCATAGAGCTAGCTACCCAATTAGTTAATTAATTTTATTTAATTAATTGGGACGGCTAAAGTGGAGCGATCAATTATATATTAAACTTCATTTTAAAGAAAACATACAATTAATAATATACTGCCATTATCGGGTTTTTTATACACGTCTGAAGAAAGCAAACCAAGGCAGGAACCCACTTTTACATATTAGCTCAGGGGGTCAAAACCTCGGCTTTAATCTTTACACAATATTCTTAGGCTTTTCTCCTTCTAAAGCTTAGTGAAATACTACTACAATCACACCATCGCTCCGTCTGTGAATTGATCAATACCGAACCAATTATAATTTGTTTACTAAAGTTATTGACAGCAATTTTATAAATTAAGTTATTTCAAATAAAAACAGCTGTTAACCTTCAGTAGCTATAGAATAAGATTTATATTGCCATTCCTCCAAACAAAAGTTCCTAAGTATACCAATAGAAAATGAAATACATTACACAATGAAAGAAGCATTCCTGGTTTCTTAGTAGCCACCTTTCCCCCCCCCCATTTTTGGATGAGGCCCACTAAATATCTCACGAGCTCATAGTAAACTCTTACGTCACTATTGTGTCTACCGTATTACAGTATGTTTTTTTTTTTTTAAACAACATACCTGCTGGCCTTAAATGTTTTTGTTTTGGTGTTAGTTATAAATGTTCTAATTATAATTTATTTTGTATATATTACATGGTTTTAATATAGAAAAAGAAATTGCCTGTCAGTTGCAGAATGGCAACTTTTAAATCCAGCTTCTGGAGTATTTTCCAGACTAAGTGGTTATTTATTCGGTAAGTGAATAAGTGAATCAAGCCAGGAAAAAGTGAAGGGATGAGGAATAGTGAAAATAATTTCCCCCAAGTGTCAGGTGCAATGTACCCTGGGAGGTGGGGAGTGGTAGAAGGCTGCTGTCAATGAAAACAAGATGTAAGAGATATCTTTAAAATGAGTGTCAGTACACTGTTATCTCAACAAATAAGATCACCCAGGAGTCACAGAGACTGTATTGGGTGCCTGGGCAAAGGAGAACCTTTACCCAGTTTCTTGCTGGACCCTATGCCACAGCTGGCTACAAGGAAGGGACAGTAACAAATGGCTGGGAAAGAACTGTGTGAAAGGTTACAAGGGTAAAAACCTGAAAATCTGAAAGTACTTGATGATGGTAATAAAAGTGATTAGATTATTTATTTATTTATGTAAGTTCACTTGGGAGTTTAACCACAACTATTTTTATGAGACCAAACACGCCAATAGAACAGTATGCTGAATAACCAGAGGTATCTAAAATGAGAACCACGAATTTCTTGGAAAGGAACCGGTTAATGTCAGTGCAAAGTATCGCGATACTTCTAGAAAGCAGGCTTAGTTGTGGAAGAGGACCGTGAGGGAGGGGGATTCCCATTTCGGCGAATTGGGCCAGACAGTGAAAAAGAAAATTAGACAGAATTACATATACACGTAACAAGGAGCTACGAAAATACAAATATCAAACGTTTTGACGAGCCTATAGTTCATAATGGAGTTAAACTCCAGCGGTCAGTCTCCGAGAGAAGAAGGGGAGCTGGAAGACGGAGAGATATGCGACGATGACATCGACGAAAAGCTTTTTTTACGACGAGAGAAGAGGCCTAGTAGCAGTATAGGCATTGCTAGCAATTCAACTCGTAACTCTCGAAAATGTAAAGCCCAATCAAGGACGCTGCCCCCTAGTATTGCAGGCCAAGATTTTCGTGTTAAAATGCCGTTCAATCGAGGACCTCTCCTGCACCCTGCTTTTATTTCTGGCCACAGACTTTTAGGTGGACCGAACGGACCGGAGAGACCGCTCCCAGGTCAACATTGTGACCCCAGTCCCCGGTCCTCTTTCTGGGAGCGCAGTCATTCAGCCTTGGGTCGGCTAAGGTACCGAGGGAAACCAAACCAAGGGCGCGGGGACTGGGATAGAGGAGCCTGGGGAGACAATGCGGGGATGCGAGAGACTGGAAGGCCTCCCCCGGGCCGTTTTGAGTTTGCGGAAAATCACATCAGAAAAGAATCCCCTCTGAGAAAACGTATCCTTGGAAGCAATAATTGATTATTATTGAATTCGTCACATTTCAGATCCAATTACATGTACTTATACTTAACTATGTCTCGTTTTGTCGATTAAATAACAGGCTAGCATGACAATGGCTAACGGTAAACTTAACGTTACGTCATATTATACAACTGGAAGAGCTAAGTAATGGCGTTTGACATGCAGTCAATATGGGTTACCTTTTAAATCTACTGTTAATTTTACCGGGTGGACACTTGCCGGTAAATGTAAGCGATAACTACGAAGCGCATAAATGCCAAACGTCATCTGCCCAGATAATTACCTACAAGCCATTTACCGCTTTAAACAGTAATGAGTTTATATGCGATTTGAAACTTTGTGGTAGTGTGTTAAAGCGACCGGAATGCATCGAATACCCATGTGATTAATTTGTCATTTGTTTAATTATTTCCGTCATTTACTTGCACTGTTTTTACCAAAAAATCTCAATAAGCCATGCACGTATCCATTTCACAATTAAAAAAGAAATAGTTTTTGAACCAGCGTTCTATGCTGGTATTCCATTATTATTTTATGAGCTGTGTTGTATTTATGTCCTTCACTGCTAACCTCAGAAAAATTCTTCGGGAGGACTCAGGTAAGAAAAGCTACCTACAACGTTGCCAAAACCGAGAATGGTGTTGACGAGAGCTTCGAAGACTTGCTCATGAAGTATAAGCAAATTCAGCTTGAGCTGGAATGCATCAGGAAGGAGGAGAAGATGGCTCTGAAGCCCAATGATGAGGAGTTGCCTCAGAAGGAGGAAGGTGCCTCCATGAGGGTTGGCGCTGGACCGGTGTCAGAAGCTGACGGTGTTCAGGCCGAGACTGTGAATGATGAGCTGCTGTGTCCGGAAAGGGTGGAGAAAAAGGTCTTTCAGGCATTTAACCTGAAGCCTTTGAGACAGAAGCTCTTGTCCCCTGCTGAAAGGGACAACGCCAACAAGAAGCCCGAGAAGGAGCCGGAAAAAAATGAGGAAGTCAGCCCTCCTGAACCTGCTGTCAAGAATGGTTTGTCACCCCGTAACACCTCTGATGATGCTGATTGGTTAAATTAGACCACATCTTATGATTGATGGACATGATTGAGTGGGGTGGAAACGGACCCAATATCGCAAGTTTTCATTACCACTGTACCACGGACATTGTCTATAGAACAAGTACGACATCTGATGGTACACTAGGCGTGCCAGCAGTCTAATGTAGGCCTTGTTTCCAAACGTCGTCATACACCACAGCACATGCTGATGCCTGCCATGCCGCGTGGCCTTGAAAGCGCCTCCCAACTAATGGCTGATCGCCTCAAACTGCCTGTTCTCACGCTTTTAAAAATAGTAATCGTGTGTTTGTTAAATATTACAGAGGAAGAAGAGCAGGAGGAAGACGAAGAGGAGACTGACTTAAATGTATCCACCGTACCTTGTCTGAGCATCACAGGGTCCGCCGAAGTTCCTGTGAAGGTAAGCATCTACTATCCGCAGTCAACTCTTTGGATTCTTTATATATCTAACTCTTAAGCATACATTCAGAGATCTGAAACTGATGTGGCAGAAGGTACGTGGCTATGCTCTCCTGTCATTGGGGGGGCAGGAAGAGTTCATTCTGATCCTGGACGGCTATTAAGCCGCAAAATCTTCTCCCTCCCACATTTCGTACCTCACCCATGTTTTCATTTATTTTCAGGCGGGAAAGCACATTTCCCTTTATGCATGTGCAGTAGTAATTTTGTCTGTCCCTTTCTGCTCCAACAGGCGAAAGGGAGGGCAAAGGGCAAAGGGAAGGACGAGGATGAGGAGCTCTCTGAGCTGCAGCTGCGTCTCCTGGCCCTGCAGTCCGCCAGCAAGAAGTGGCAGCAGAAGGAGCAGCAGGTGATGAAGGAGAGCAAGGAGAAGATCACCAAGGCCAAGCCGGCCCAGGAGAAGAGCAGTGTGCAGGCCAAGGGCAAGGCCGCGGCAAAACTTCACCAGGGTAAAAAGATCGTCAGTCCAGGTGAGTGTGACTATTTTTTACACTGTTGAAGGCTTTCTTAGATTCAAATAGAGAGCCGGTGGGAGGATTGTCTTAATGAAAATAATCATGTTATCCAGCCTCCCGAGTGGCTCACAGCACTTTTGAATCGTGCCTCTCGGGCCTCCACTTTGCAACAAAGGGTCTCATCTAGTCCATACAGCACTGTCGCCATCCATGTGTGGTGTTGTGGGTTCAGTAGCAGGACAGTTGGCAATGCGTGATTCTTTTAAAAATGAATAAAACATTTTTTGATTAGTGAAGGCGGTGCTCTGTCCCATCCAGGATTCCTTGTTTGTTACTTTAACCTCTACCACTGCTGCCGTAACCTCTTACTATTACCCAAATTACCCTACATTACGAAAAACATGGACTGCTCTGTGCTGTAGTAGAACGGTATCCAGCATGAACCTGTGGAATCCCTCTGCCCCCTCCAGGCTCGGTGGCCAAGCAGGCCTGGCGGAAGCAGCAGCTGCGCACCTGGAAGCTGCAACACCAGCAGGAGCAGCAGCAGGAGGAAGAGGAGCGGCGCAAGAGGGAGGATGAGATTCGCAAGATCCGGGACCTGTCCAACCAGGATGAGCAGTACAACCGCTTCATGAAGCTAGTCGGGGGCAAGAGGCGGACGCAAAGCAAGGTCAGAGCGCCGGCTGCCCTTCCGAAAAAACTCTTTCATAGCGTCATGACAACCATTTAAAAATTAAGTAACGGGTTAATGCAATGAAAATAATTGGTTTCCCGACTCAACAGCGCAGGAATAGGAGATGACAGTATACAACTCTGAACATTTAAACGCTTAAATATACATTTTTTAAATGTAGTGTGTACATGTAGAGTGGCTAAATGTTGGCTAGATGTAGTGCAAGGAGTGGTCTTTCTTCACCAGGAGGTTAGGAGTCAGAGGAAGGGGAGTGATCAACAGTTCAACAGTCTGATTGCTTGAGGGGAAAAACTGTCCCGGAACCTGTTTTCTTTTTGACCAGATGGTGGTTGGGGTGGAGAGGGTCCTCTGATACGGGGTGCCTTCTTACACCACTGGGTTTAGAGGTCCTGGTTAGCTGTCAGATTTGTCTTGGCGATGCGCTATATCATCCTGACCACCCACTGTAGCGCCTTGCAAATCAAGGTCGGTGCAACTACCAGGTCAGGTAGCTGATAAACCTCGAGGAGCTGCTGACAACTCTACGTCCACTAGTTTGCTGCAGATGTTGAGGGAGGCATGTCCTCCCTACTGCTTCTCCCCGAAGTCCACGATCAGCTCCTTTGTTTTGCTAACGTTGAGCTGGAGGTTGTTGTCCTGATACCATTTTGTCAGGGCTCTCGCCTCATCTCTGTGGGCGGTCTCGTCGTTGTCTGTGATCCGGCCAATAATGGTGGGATCGTCAGCATACTTAATGATGGTGTTGGAGCTGTGTGTTGCCCCACAGTCGTGTGTGAACGGATTGTAGAATGGGGCCGAGTACGCAGCCCTTGGGGATTCCAGTATTTGGAGTCTGTGTGGACGAGGTGGTCGCGTTTGAGGTCTGCCCGATAGGAAGTCAAGGATCCAGCTGTAGAGAGCGGTGTTAAGGCCCAGATCCCTGAACTTGGCAACAAGCTTGGGGGGTACAATGGTATTGAATGCTGAACTGTAATCAGTGAACTGCATTGCCACATACGTGTCCCTCAATTAAATTAGGTAATGGCAAAGATGCTTCTTCTTGACAATGTTGAAGACTTTTATTTTGTTATCCCTCCCCTTTTACTGTATTGATGTTAACCAATGGTGGTGTTGCTCTGGGCGGGGGGGTCCCAGTGGTCCTGAACTATAGTAAACATAATCTCCATGGCGATGGGAGCAGTTACTGGTGGCTGCTCCCTGTTTTAGAGCAGGCAGGGATGCCACACAGGCTGTTCAGTTCTCCCTCAGCTCTGGGGGTAATGGAGGTGGCAATGCTGATACAGTGGTACTTGTCTTAGTCCTCAGACCCCGAGCACAGGAAGTCTACGAGTAAGCAGGGTCTGGACACCTCTGGGAACCTGTACCAGTATGACAACTACGACGAGGTGGCCATGGACACAGACAGCGAAACCAACTCTCCAGGTATGGGAGGAGCTCCTCTGATTTTGCATTTGCCTGTTATGGAACCTGTTATTGGTTCTTCTGTATCTGCTTAGAATACTGGCTTTGAGTTGTATATCTTTATGCAAGGCTAGTGAAGAAGGATCCTGTATATCTTAATGACCAGATTTTTCTGTATGTCTGTCACTTTAATTCTTATAACAGCGTCTTCCCCCTCTCGTGAACCATTCGCAGCTGTAGTTCCTCCTCCCTTCCTCCAGATGTCTGCGTTTCCTGTGGACCCCCCCCCTCAGAGTATGGTATGTTTGGATCCTGTTAGTTTAGTGCTGGAATTTTCACTATACGTGATATGTTTTCAGGGGAAAATCTACTTGAATTCAGTGTTCTTTTGTTTGTTTCATTACTGGAAAGGGGTTTGAAACAGGATTGCCTCCCTTAATGTCATGTGTGTTCCTTAACCCAATTTACTGCCACATTAGTTGTTTGAGTAAGGTTATACGCTTCCTGGGTTAGATGGTCCAGGAGCTGGATCACGGTTACCTGGACTCCCTTACCTTGGCGACATCAACATCCCCTCCGCCCCTTCCCCCGCTGCCACCCGAGGAACCCGAGCAGCCGCCCAAGCCCCCGTTTGCGGATGAGGAAGAGGAGGAGGAGATGCTGCTCCGGGAGGAACTGCTCAAAGCCTTGGCCAACAAGCGTGCGGTCAGATCTGAGGTAAAGGAGATGGGAAAAGTGCAAACTGCAGACACTAGAGGGAGCCGTTCCTCTTTTTATTGTTATAGAAAACCAGGGATTGACAACGTCGGTCACAGTTTTGAAAGTTCCCATTACCTTTGGATTAGCAGAGGATTGATTAATGGAATTCTGAGTTGGTCCTGCCAGTCCTGGTGCCCTGCGGAACTTGAGATGCCCTTGTTTATTATTGATGGCTAATAATATCTGAAATGTAAACTGATTTTTCACTTCGTCCAAGACTTCCAAAAACAGATGCTAATTCTCAGTAATGCCAAATTCTTCTGTTGCAAATGGACCATCTCATTGTGAACCCCAGGATAAGGATTAGCAGTTGTGTAAATAGATGGATTTTTCCACTTTTTTTTAAAGCTTGTGATTGAACCCCCTTTTCTCTGCCATCCTGTACAGGAGACCTCCAGCAATAGCGGCCCGCCGTCTCCGCTATTGGTTGCCGTGGCCCCGGTGGCGCCCAGGAGTCACCTTGCCCCCGTGTCCCAGTCACGGCACCCCAACACCAAGTTCGCCCGTGGGCATCCAGCCTCGCGTCCCCTACTGGTGGTGAGGAAAGCATGGCACCGCATGTTACACCATAAGGGCACTCTCTGATTGGTTACTCATGCTAAACATGTGATGCATCCCAGCCAGTCCAAATCGAGGACGCCATTTTGCTGACTCCAGGCCCTGAGCATTTTTATGCGGCAGTTTTTTTATTTTCAGACCTAAACATGTTGGTGCAGTGTCATATAGGCTTTTAGTAATGGGGCTTGACAATTCCAAGGCAATCGGTACGTGTGGGTCATCCTATCACTGCGCTAATGTTAGTGAATATAGTGATAAGGTACATTTAGGTACTAGTGGTTTAAAGTGTATTCACTGTGATACAGCAGGTACAGTTTCTTCCAATCATCTAACCGATGATTGACGTTGCGTAAAAGAAATGCATTTAGTAATTCATTGTTCTACAGCTGCAAAGTTCATGGCAGCAAAATGAATGGATAAAGGAAGTAATTTGCGACTAGCCACTTTTTCAGCTTCAGGACGGAAATTGTGGATTCTTGTCATATTTTCATCCGTCTTTGTAAACAGATTGTCTCGCCGCTAAAGGAAGTACGCTTACTACATGAATGTGCTGTGACGGAGTGGCTACATCCCAGTAGTATGGAACATTGGCGAGCTGTGCTGTCAAAATCGGGAAACTAATGTTTTGTTAAGCTTTGTATAACAGCGCTTCTAAATTTAATCCGTCGGGGAAGAACAGAAAAAGATTTTCCTTTTAGAAAATCCAAAATTCCCCTGGGAGCACAAACATTGCTCCCTGCGTTTCCTGGTAACTGTTGGCGTCGGTGTCCCTGGGCGAAGCGACGGAATAACCAGACGTGGGAAACTCCCCATCATCTTTACCTCAGCACCACAAGCACAAGCCCAGTCCTCCTCTCTGTGTGAGGCTTGTGCCCAGTGTCATGTTTTTAGATGACCCCACACACACGCACACACGAAGTTGCGCTCCTAAGAGACCCAGAAAAGGAGCTTCAAATTAGACTTGATAATTTTGTTCCTACCCAGGCGTGTTTGGAGAACCTACCACTGAATGTGTCGTAAGCTTATTGCCATTTGTGATTTGTGAAGTGTAATTTCTCTCTTGTTACTCAGCTCCCCAGACACAAGGCAGTGGTGGTGCAGCTGAACGCCTCTGACGACAGCGATTCTGACTGTGAGGCCCCCTGCTCCACCCGCACAGTCTTCGGAGGCCTGGAGTCCATGATTAAGGAGGCCCGGAGGACAGCCGAGGTACGTGACTCAGGAGGCTGGCCAAGCGGTACGTTCCCAGCTCCCTGTTGTTAGCGTGTTCATCCTTTGTACTCAGGCGGCGAAGCCCAAGGGCGCCTCGGGACCTGAAAAAGAGAACAATCCCATCAGGACCCCGGAGGCTCTGCCCGATGCCAAGAAAGTGGAGTATCGAAGGCTGATGGAAGAAATCGCCAGGTGACGACCTTGTTGCTGTCCATCGATATTGCATCTTTCAGTCCAACCTTCCCCTTTCTCAGGTCTTTCTCAGGTCTTTCTCAGGTCTTTCTCAGGTCTTTCTCAGGTCTTTCTCAGGTCTTTCTCAGGTCTTTTCCGTGTTGCGTTTAAGCAAGCTTCAAGACCCAGAGAGTTCGTAAAAGCTGGGGTGATGTGAAGGATTTAAGACCTCGATGATGATGCTAGCGGGAATGCTCGTTTGTACTTCTGCCCACAGTCGGGAGAAGCGGCGAGTGCTCAAGCTGGACCCCGGCAAGCGGGTCCCGTCGCCCACCGGCTCGGACGCGGAGCTGGAGGCCGTGGGACGGGTGGCCGCAGAGGTCCAGGTTACGGAGGCCGAGAACCAGATGGCCAGGCACAAGTGGGTTCTGTCTGTTTCACATCTGCGTCTTACTATGTTAAAGAACTGTGTCTTTAACATAGTCAAAACTGGGTCACTCAAGTCTGTTTTCAATAAAATGTGATTTATTTACTCAGTCTTAGATACCTTTATAACCCTCGTACACTCGCTTTTTAGTCCCTGCAAAATTTAAGCTGAGATGTACAGAGCAGAGATTGACCGGGCAGCAGACGCTTAAAAGTGTACAGAGTGGAGACTGACTGGGCAGCAGACGCTTAAAAGTGTACAGAGTGGAGACTGACTGGGCAGCAGACGCTTAAAAGTGTACAGAG
>JAOVYW010001480.1:0-16192 GCA_025775045.1 Hiodon tergisus | reverse complement strand
CTACCATGCTCAGTGCAGAGATGCTGTGGTTGAACACAATCAGGCCAGCTACCATGCTCAGTGCAGAGATGCTGTGGTTGAACACAATCAGGCCAGCTACCATGCTCAGTGCAGAGATGCTGTGGTTGAACACAATCAGGCCAGCTACCACGCTCAGTGCAAAACATTCTGATACTTTAAAATAAAAATCCCCCAAATGTTCAATTTGGGGTCATTCCAGTGGATGAGTTAGAGCAATATTTTCCTTAATTATTAGAGGAAAGAAAGGACAGATTAGACTGAAGTCCAGTAGACATGGAAACAACAAACAAAGACAAACTGGAGAAAAGAGAGAAGCCTAATGTTGGTTGCAGTGAGTTTGTGAGTGCCGAGCTATCACAAAAGGCAAAGTTCTACAATAACAATGATAAGAAGGAAGCATGGAGGGATGTCTGAAAGAATAAACGCAGGATTTCACCTCACTACCTGCCCTCCAGAGTATGATAAAAAAAAGTGGTGTAATATCACATCGAAATTGTAGAATTTAGAAAGGCAACTGAAGGCTTGTATTTTATATTTAACACGTTCCATGTTTATAGTTCAATTAGTTACGCACATCAAGTTCCGCTTTTCATTTTAATGTCACACCAACACAAACAAACCATTGAGCGCAGTGGCAGGGGGTATAATGGGGCATTCCAGTATAGCCATGTCTGAGCCACCTGGATAAATCCCAGGGCCATGCACGGCGCTAGCACAAGCAAGGTGAATATACATGGCATAAAAGGCAACGGAAGATCAAAGGAAATCAAAATGATTTTACAGAAAAGCAGGAGATTAATTAGGACCCCCTGCATCGGTGCCTCCCCCCGTTGCCACAAACCTGCTGACTCCACAGCCCCTTGCTGGCTTATCATACCTCTAGCGTTTCCCCACAGAATCTCGGGACGCCAATAATGACCAGCACTGTAGAGGGATAAATTAAATAATGAATGGAGTAGTCCCATTGTATTGGCTTGGAGCTAACTGCGTTTGGGATCTCTATTTATCACTACCAGTTTAGGCTTCTTCCATTTGGGATCCATGGAGTGCCTGCCACCTTCCAGAGGCTTATGGAGTAGGTGCTAAGAGGGACTGAAGACTTTGCCGATGAATACCTTGAGGATGTCATCATTTACAGTAGTACTTGGGAGAAGCATCTTAAGCATCTGTGAGAAGTTTTAAACCACAGTTTTGAAAATTTAAAAAACATCTCTTTTGGTTGAATTGTGCAATTTCATCGAGGTTTTCTTTGAGCTGCGTCAATTGCAATCTTCTTCCCAACTGTTGGTCTCATTACAGTTAGATAAGACTCTTTTTCAATTGTAAATAATATACTAATATATAATAGTATAATAATAGCCATAGACATCACTGCACATTTCTGTTATAAGGGTGTTTTATTAATAGTCATGAACACGAGCAACATACTCTGGAATATTTTACCATTTTAACACTGAGCAGCTGTTCTCTCCGAAGGTGCGTTTCATTGTCAAACCATCCTTCAATTTTTGGTTAAAATGGCATAACATCAGACAGGTTTTTGGATTTGCTCAGTAATGGTCCTACCCTGCTACTTCTGGGGCCGTGTAAATACGGAAGGGTGTCTAACTGTAAATTCTCAATCCTGATTGGAGCTCTTCTGGGGACTGGCGCTGCAGTTGGAATGGAGATGTTCACAATCATTTGTCAGACATTCACAGGGGAAATTTCCCTTTGTGGACACTTTGATGCAGAATTCTGTGACTCAACCTCCTTTTGAAGAAGCTGTCAGGCAGGATGTACAGAGGCAGACAGCAATTTTAATACAAAATGAATAGATCTGTTGGCATGATCATTTAGAGCTACTGAGGATCAAAGAAGACCCGATGGTGCTTGTGTGACAGTGGGCGTGAGGTGGAAAAAAATTTAACTAAGAAAAGAAACAAATGAGTGCTACAGACAAGTGTAGAACAAGAGGTAATTTCCGACTTCTTGTACTTGTGTTTAAAGTAGACTCACTTTGGTAAACCAGGTCACTTATTATCAATAGCACTCTATTTACCAAAGAGGTCGTCCTTGCACCTCTGCGCCCACACAAACGTATTTAATACTACTATATCTCTATGCTGCACCTCATCGGGTATTAATGAGAGGTTCATTCTAGATATTGCAGCAAATGCAGCCATACTTGCAGTGACACGATTATTTTGAATGTTTCTATTCCTTGTTACTTTTGACTCAAAACATGATTAACACACACACACACACACACACACACACACACACACACACACAGAAATAAAACATACGGCTCCTACTATATTATCTACAATTGAAATACTGGTGGAATTAAAATCAGCGTCTTACAGACAATTCCTTTTATGAAGCAAAGATAATATTTCCCACTCTCTTTTAAGAACTACACAGACACAATTCACTTCACCATCTTCCTCATGACTAATTTATGAACATAGGGTAGCTTCTGTCGAGCTGATTTATAGCTCTGGCATTGAGTTTGCTGCCAACCCTCTAAACCATTTTAGCACATTATGTATCCATAATTTATGTTCACAAAAGTCATTCATCATTGATATTTTATATGCCGTATCTGATTGTTAAATTGAAAAAGGAAAAGTCAATAACTCTAATTTGCACATGGAATTTACATCCATATGTGTGGGTTCCTTGTAAGCCCTTCACTCGTGCATCATCCAAACTTTCGTATCGCACCACTTAGTCCTTAATTAAACTAATTATCAAAATACATTCATGTTATTAGGAACAACCTAATTTGAAGAAATTGTTGTTTTATGTTTTATGTTGTAGATTCTTTTGATTTCATCATATTACATTCGACCATCAAACAGCTCTAGGCTGAAATCCTTTCTCCCAGGTGAACTTCAGTTATTACTCTGTCAATAGCATTGAGGGGGGCCAAGAGAATTAATCTCCCAATCTCTCCTGTATTACCAAGCACATTGGCACAATCAAATGTGTCCCATATTTTATGAAGTGGTCTGGGAAAGGTGAAAAATAGTAATAATATAAAGAATGTAGGTATAAAATTTACAAAACATTCTTCTGATTGGGTTTTTTTCTTACAAAACAAAATGATGGCACAGCAATAGCATCTATGACAGAATGTTTCTGGGAACTGGGAAGAACAATTACGTAGAATTTTTTCCAAGAATCTTTAGGATATATTCGAGTTTCTAGATTATATTGTGTGGTTTGGACTCATGGAGATGTTTTGATACCTTAGTAGAACTCGAGTTGACTTCAGCTCAAATTCAATTGAGACTGACCTATTCTGCAAACCTACTGACATGTGCTAGTATTTACACATGTCCTCTGCAAATCGATTAAACACTTTGTAAGAAAAATAGAATCTTTCTAACTAGAAAGAGTCCTATTAATAATAATAAATAAAGTTTCTTCTATACTTTTCCCAATATTTCTCAAATAGCTTAGAAACAGCTGTGAATTCTCCATAATTCATAAAAATGATAAAAAGGTAATTCTTAAGGCCCCAGTGGTATTATTCAGAAGAGGTTAATATAGGCGATATTTTAGCTCACAAAAATTCAAACATGAATGAATAATTGATAAAATTATTCTATTAATTAGATCTAAAATCTACAAATACTGGCACTAGATAAAGTATGCAAAGAGATGGACAAAAATAAATATATAATAAAGCATAATTAAAATAAACAACATAAGTACATACGATATGTAGTATATATGTTTGGTTTTTTTTGTTTGTTTGTTTTTTTGTCCTTTATGCCCTTTATTTTATGTTTAGAAATGTTTCATTTTATTTTCACATTAGATGTGAGAGAGCTTTTAACAAATTCACCATGGCTTCTAAGAATAATGGAAAGCAGCACTTTAGGTAAAACAATTATCTGTTTTTTTATAATTAGTATTAATATCCTGGTAATCTTTGTCATTCCCTGTCATCTAAATGGAAAGTATTTGGCAGAATCATTTATTTTCTTTTTACTAATTAGCTGAAGGTTTTTGTATTGTACATATGTGTGGGTGTGTTTTGTTTGGTTTTTAAAACATAATTTCCGACAAGAAAAGACAATTAATTCAAACATCAAACACTGTGATGCATACATACGCTGAAAAATGTGTTTATCACTGATGACTGATCGTTAATTAAATGATCAGTCATTAAATGAATTAATCCAGTAAAAAGCATGTATTGTTCGTTTGCTATTCACTGGTATATTAAATATTGCACTCTTTGTTTCCTTGGGAGAACATGCATGCTTTTCTTTTATGTCATTTTTAATTTCTTGAGTGTAAAATTCATCCTGGGTAGCCATACCTGTATTTAAATTAAACAAACTATGTAGCTTTTATTATCGCAGTCCAGCAAATGCATTGATTTTAAAAATGCATAAGTTTCATCAAGTTGGCTGTCATTTCCATTTGGTCCCCCTTACACCATTCTTTTCTCTGATTATGTACAGCGATTCTAGTTGGAACAGAATGTTCACCTCTGTTTTGCCCCGTCTCCTCCCAGACATGCACGTTCCCAGCTCAGTTGTCTACTCTGATGTACTGTGGCCGTCGGACCGCGGACAGCCTGTCTAAACAGCCAGTGAACATTACCTGCTGGATTGTTTTATGAGGAATGTGACCATCCACTTGAATCCAAGCAGAGCAGAATGAACAAGTAATTTAACTAATTAATTTATGGCTTCCTTCTTTGAGCCATGCAGAATTTTCAAACCAATGTTCAATGTCATCAGACACCTGTGTGTCTTCTGGGCATATGCTCCTGAGAGTAAGAGAAGAAAAAAACTGAAATCGTATCACAGTTCATGCTATTGCATTACAAAATCGAAACTCTGGAATTTAAAAAAGAGCAGCACAATATCCTTTCATATTCGGCGCATGTACTGTGGTTTAGTCTTCAGCTCACTTCACTCAAATCAAGCAGAGGTTTCAGGATTGAATTTGTATTGGCTGCTGCATACATCACTCAGTAATTTGGTAAGCGAGTGAAGAGAGCGACTGCTCCACAGGCAAGCAGTACTAGGGAGGGAATAAATCAAAGCAACTAATTATATGATGTTCACTTAGAAAAATCCTTCAAATCCTTCAAAATCTTTTTTTTTTTTTGTAGCAAATTGCCCATCATTACTGATTGACTTTCATCCTGGTCACTGCATTAAGTGGAGGCCATCCACTCTTCATGCATATTCAGTCACCATTCTCCATGACCTCGATGCTGCATTTGACACAGGAGTCCACTGTCCTCAGTTGTGGATCACTATTGGAGCTGATCATATCTGGTTTGCCTCCTATCTGGCTGATAATCCTAAAAGCTGTTCAATTTTCATACCAAAAAAAAAAATCCTCCAACCGGTGTACATCAGGTCTCTATCCTGAGGCCACTTCAATTCATCCTTTAATGGAGAACTATTGAACCTCTTATGGCAACCCAGAGATTTTCTTATAACTGATATTTTGATCATGTTTAATTAATCTGTGTTTTTGTTCCTCTAACTCATGCTTAGTTTGATTGAAGCAGCTGGATGTGTTTAGTTGTTTATGCAATTATGTAATGTTCTTAAAATCACAATCACACATATATTGAGAGTTTAAGTAATAAGAGTAATACGTTTTTACATTTTTAAATTGAGTCCAAGTAGCCTCCTCTACGGTGCTTTTCAGCCAGTGGTCCTCTTTCTCCACTTCGGACTAATGCAATGACAAGGTATTGCCCTCTGTCATCTGGAGATTGTACAAACTGTTCCAACTGCTGCCAATAGATAAGCATGCCTTATCTGTGTTCCGTTATATCACCTAACAAGGTGACACAACAGCTAGCAGCAAGAGTTTATTGAAACTCCTAATGGGGTTTCACACATAGCATGCTACTTTTCCACATGTATCTTAAATGTGTGAGGGGTGAGTTGCAAAGAAAAATAGCACCTTAAACTTATAACAATCAATTGTCTAAGTGCACTTGAGGCTGAGCTTGAAAATTTTTGCTACTGTAAATAATTTATTCGAGCTATTTCCCCAACTCATGCCAGGGTCTACTACCATTTCAAGTAAAATACGAGCAAATATATTCTGCTGTGTCAAAGTTTGAAGTGAAGTGAGACTCTCAATTGTGAAGATCTCAGAAGAGAGGAAATTGAGTTGGTGTTATATCATTCATGATACATTATGGGCCAGATAAATGTATGGTGATAGTGTGATAAGGAATCAGGTTATTTGAAAGGGCACTTGATTATTTAGTCATGTTTTGTATAATAAATCCATCTTTAAAATTGCATAAGCTAATAGAACAGAGTTTACATATAGATTGACAAAATAAATTAGGGCTGTCAAAGTCAAAACGTTGACTTCTGCGTTTAATTTAAACTGCTTAATGCAATTCATTTTGTTGGTGCATATTTACTGCCACACAAACTTATATATTAAGCAAAACTATATTACAACATCACACCCTAACATACAGGAAGAAATCGACTGAAGCTAAAAGCAACTGTCCTGATGTGATCTGTCCGACGTTGCAACGCGGCTAATGAAAACATGAACCAATCACACTGAATTACAGGCCAAATCTGTCTCTTTATATCTTTATATCTTTATATCAATCTTTATATTGGAGGCAGTAGTCACTAAGATGGTAATCCTGCAATAAAGTATTCAAGAAATAAGCTCTGACATAGAATGAAAAAATAATTTATGTGAATTTATTGCCTGCACCTTATTTTCTCAGCTTTTTATCGACTAGTCCATAATATATTAAATGTAATATGATTATCTCACATATTTTTTGGGGATATTATTTTATAGAATAGTCACACACAACAAGCAATCTGGAAAAAGTATCAATAGCATGCCATCTAAACAGATAAAATTAATTACAAATTGCATTCTAAATTTATAGGCTAATTATGAAATAAATGGAAGCTATTCCCCTCCGCAAGCAGCTTGTGGAAGAATACTGCTGACACCTTATCCAAGGTGTTCATACTGGTGGGATTTCCCTAAGAAGCTATCACGGATTAGAACACTTCTTGTATGTCAGGCACTCTTGGTGAAAAGTGAAACCTAATAGGGCCAGTGTCTAATACCCCCAAACTGGACTGGTGGGGCACTTGGTATTATCGTCGATTCTTTCCAAATTGATCTTATCTGGCCTGCCTACTGACTGACCTCAACCGAAAGAGGCCCAGATCCAGTCCAATGGATGGAGGAATGTCAGATAGCATTTCTGATGATTGAAGTGGCTCTGTGTGGAGGGCCGGTTCTGACAAACCCCAACTTCACCAAGCCCTTTGTTTTGCAAATTGTCTGATCATGGAGTGGGAGGCTGTCATAACCCAGGAGGTAGACGGAGTGAAGCATCTGGTCCCATATATCTGCAGGAAGCTCCCCCTGGGAGGAATTATTGAGGGTAAGTTTCTCTCTATCAACTGGGCTGACCTCACCCTGCAGCACTGCCTCCTGGGTCGCCAGGTCATCCAGCCCACTGACCACGGCCCCCTCTAGTGGCTCCATCACAGGAAAGACACTAAATCTTGGATCACCCCATGGTATGTCTACAGACATTTTACTTTCGGGTGGTCAACAGACCACGGACTCTAAATTTTGCATTCAACTTCCTCTATTGGCCTGGTTGTGGTCCAAACGGGCCCCAAGATGTTCTGATGAAGGAAGAATATAGCATAAGTCTGCACCCCGGGCACAGAAAAGCCAGAAGCAGTACACGTCCACTGATACCTGCTGGAATGAATTCAGGGGTGCGGCGTGGTACTCAAGGGTAATACATAGAATGTATAGAACAACCAAAGTGCAGATATGTTCCTCATATAAACCATTTAATCGTTAAATTATGAATCATCCTTGTGGTTTCTTAAATGCATAAATTAATTTTCAAAAGACTAATAGGAGTTGACATTTGCATTACTCATGAGTTTATATTGATCTGCCATGAAGGTCATGATATTCATCAAAGCTTGCCATCACTGGATGAAAATGAAGAGCATGAAAGCAATACATGTAAAATTTCATTTCAGAGAATGTATAGAAACTTTGTATTTCCCAGTCTCTTATTTCTAGTATTCAACTGTGCAAAAGTCTTAGGCACCCTAGATTTTTTACGCAAATGTAGAAAAAATGTACGTAAAATATATATATATTTTTTTTAAATAAATATATAGACATGCTAGTTTCACAGGACTAGGAAACTTGACATATGAAGGTGAATAAAACACCAGCTTTAAATAAAACCACTGAGGGAAAAAAAAAGGATTTGTCGCCCACTGGTTAATAAACTAGCATTGCTAATTCCTTGCTTCACTGTCCTGTCACACAAAAAAGCCTTTTTCTTCCTAATTGCTTTTTAAAATGTACCTTCATTCATTTTCTTAAGACAGGAAATTAACATCCTTGAATTCTATAAGGTGGCTATAACTCTTAGACATTATAGTACAGTAACTCTTAATGAGTAATTACTGTCTGGTCCAGTGCTTGAAATTTTCTGAACAGCTTGTACGCTTCAATATGTAGACATGAAAACATTCTTATATTTATTTTAACTTTACATGAGTAGCAATGACAGCTATCTTCACGTTTTAAACAATGGAGAACATTTTGGAGGGAATTGTTACTGTTTAATATGTTACCAATAATTCATAAATCACCTAAAAATTAGAGAGGTTTAATCATTTACAATGTGCAATCAGCAATTATCTACTCGCTCATGTCCAATAATAAGACAGTCTGTTCTTGCTAACATCCAATAATCAGATACAGTCTGTAATTGCTTATGCCCAATGATCGAACAGTGCTTTAATTTGCCATTCTGACAGTGTTAGGAATTTCTCAATCAGGAAGAGGTGATGACATTCATGCAAGGAGACAAACGTTGCAGTCTACAGATTTATTACAGGCAGGCGTACACAAGCATGCACCCGGAGACAACCACAGCAAAAGATGGATTTTAACTATATTATACTGTCTGGCATCTCATGTATGGCCTTTTTGTTTGGACCCATAAAGTAGTATGGCCACTTGTAACTCTGCTACGATTTTCACTAATTATCCCAAGAATGCTATTTCAGCAGAGCAAACAGTTCTTGTGGAGTCCGGGAGTGCAGTGTTTGTTTCGGAATATTGCTTTTTGTATAGAACCCTTCTGAGATGTGTTTCAGTGGAAGCTGCTAAATCTGCTTGCCTTTGTGAGCACACATCTCTGCTTTCTCAACAGTAAGCCGAATGGCTTTACTCTGTTATCACTGCACCGTTAATACCCTGGAACCGCCTGATTCCCTGGAACCACCTGATATCCTGGATCCGCCTGATTCCCTGGATCCGCCTGATTCCCTGGATCTGCCTGATTCCCTGGATCCGCCTGATTCCCTGGATCCGCCTGATTCCCTGGATCTGCCTGATTCCCTGGATCCACCTGATACCCTGGAACCCACCTGATTCCCTGGAACTTTTAATTTCTGTAAATAAAAAAGTAAAGAGGTCAGAACAATGCCCGCAAAGAAAAACGCTCACACATTATTATTTTCCTCTGAATAGTTGGATAGTTTGTATAAATTTAATTTTTATTACTAACATATTTTCTGAAAATGTTGAAACAGCTGACGGTTTTACGGTTTCTACAAAACACAAGGTAATTAAATATGTTCATTTGTTCAAAGGAAGAATCAGCTCTCAAAATATTTTCATTGAAGGAAATATACAAAATATACACTGCATTGTCCTGATAATTATTCTAACCCCGCTGCCCATGAATCTTGCTCAGTTCCTGAGCTCCTATACTCCTCTACTCTAAGTAAACTAGCTGTGGGTTGGTAGAATGGACAGCAGAAGGACCCTGTGGTCAGTGGTGTCTGGCCTTGTTAGACCCCACTGCACCAGTATAAATATTTCGGCAGAGCAGGAGGCAGCAAAGCAGTGTCCTGTCCCTTTACGACTGGCTAGCAACACATTCAATGATTGTCTGCTGATTGGCAATGGTCCTCCGCTGTGTAACTGGTACAGCTGGAGGCAATGGGATAATTCAGTCAAAACATAAAAGGCTGCTGGCTTGTTTAGTGGAGGCTGGTACCTAAGGGGAAGATGCAAATTCAACCCTGTCAGAGGATTGTTCGAAGTATAGTGAGCGTTTTTGATTTTCACCTATGTAGCGCTGCCTGTATAGTAAAGAATTTCATTTTCTTTTAAAAACTGTTTCCATTTGATGTTTTTTGGTGAGCCTGCAAGTAATGACACACCCAGGGTTGTTAAACACCCAGAAATAATCAACTGTGGCAATTTTAGCCAATAATATCCCCAACAGGTGGAGGGCACACACAGAAAAAAAAAAGCCAAAAACTCAACAACACACAGAACACCCAGCAGAGTGATTTTCGCATTACAATCACTGTCCAAGACAAAACCTTCCTCTGCTCTGGTCTGGTCTTTATAATTTCTGCTAGCCCTCTCCTCCACAGCCTGCAAGGCAACAGGACACTTAGTTTGCAGCTAGACTACTCTCAGCCCACACACACTGAATAAAGCTCCAGCTGTTTACTTCCTTATACAGAACTATAGAAAACCATCTGCACTAATTGAATCACAGATGTCGGCGTGGCTGCCATCTCCCATCCAACGCCATCGCCATAGCCAGCTTGGTTAGCTTTGAAGAGAAAGGGACTGTTAGAGAAGTGTCTTCCACACAGTTCCACATGCTTCTTTCTGTGGCTCTGTGGAAAAATCTAAACGAAGAATACACAAAAGACCTTGACCGCCTGCTGAAAAATCTTGACAAAACCATCAACAATATGCCACATAAGTTAAAGGACTCAACTAAATAATAAAGAAACAAAATGAAAATAAATTAAAATTTAGCAAAAGTGAGCTGCAAGGGACAATAAAACCTTCGCCAAACTAATAATAAAATAAATGGTGGGCGACAAAAAATGACATATCCGCATTGTGGCAATTACATCCACAGGAAGTACAGAAAAACAACATATAGGGGGTAAGCCTAATTTGTGGGTTGTGGCATTCCTGGGCATGTTCAGCAATCAGAGGGAAGAAGACGCTATTGTGGTCCAGCAGATGTTTCTGGAAAGTTCCAACATAAGCCCTGATTGATTGATTGGTTTGTTGAAAATCCAAACGTGCTTCCTCTGTTCTGGTGCTGTGAATGGTTCTCCAAGCCTTTCAAATGGGGTCCAGATGAAAGGAGGGCTGGCGTCTTTAGTACTGACAGCTGTTCTTCGCCCTCTATTTACCAGAGCCCCTGTAAAATCTACTCTTTCCCTGGCCCCTTGGACAAGTTCCCATAGAAACACAAAGAGCAGACATCGACAGATGAGTCTGCTATTCAGGGTCTAAATATACTCTTCAATATTTCATTACTCCAGTTGCTGGGATCCAGCCGATCATCATTAATTCATCTAACTTTTTGAGGGTTGTTTGAAAACACATGAATTGAGGAATGCAAACAGATGGAATTGGGTTAGTCAAAAACTGCCTTGGTGCAATTAGAGTTTGCTTTGAGTTTGTTTAATAGCTACAAATCTAGAACTCAAACGAAAAAATACAAAATAAATTGTGCACACACATTTTGTCTGCGAACTGTTGTTTGAGAGACAAGACGGCTGAATCGATAGATCTCAGAGTTATTTTCTGCACACAAAGAGTTCACATCATTAACACCATGCTCTTCTTACATTAGTAAAAAATGAGGCAAGAATTGCAGGCACATTGATTGATTGATCAAAAAAATAGAACATTTTGCAATTATGGGAAATACAAAGTGGATTTCAAAAAGCCCACTTCTCAAATATATAACAAATTGCATTATTTATTTAATTTTTGAAAATTCTCAGTCACTAAAAACATACTCAATGTCTGGTTAGACATATAATTATTGTTTTCATATTTATTTTATTTTACTCGGAACAGGTCTGCTGGAGGGGAAATATTTTCCAGGTGCTCTCAAACGCTGAAAATTAGAGGTCAAAAAGGTGGACATGTCTGTAACTTTAAAAATGCACAAAAAAAAACCATTAAATTAGCAAAACCCAGGTACAGAATATTAACACTCTAGCAGCCAGGAAAACATAACCCGTTTCGACAGCAGTCCTTTTCGAATCAGCTTTCAAGCTGGATAGGTAAGCACACCAGAAGCCTTAGTTGACTTATCTTGCTGGGCTTATCACTACCAATCACAGGCCTTGTGCGTAGACACAAAATGTCCAATTAAAGCAATATTGCCAGCCTTGCATGAGTCTCTTAAATCGTGGACAGCTGCCAGCTCAGTCACTACTGAAATGCCACCAAACCAATCGGCAGATAGCCTTACCACATCACTGTATAAGCATCTCATGATGAATCGATAGACCTTCACATATTGCGCAGTACTCAAAATTCTCAGCAGATGGTATCTAACCTTCTGGTTGGCTGATGCCAGAGTGCAGGTGCCTTTTCCTCAAGCTGAAGGAAGCAGCACTCCTTTTCACCTTTGCCTGTACAAATGTTGCCATGGAAACAAAGACAGGTTGGATGCCCCTCTGCAATGATCTAGTGCTGTCAGCGGCATAAACCTCCTTCTCCTCAATGCCAATGAAATGCTGTCTCCAAATACTATTGTTACACAAGCTATGTTTGGATGTTATCTAAATCTAGGATCAGCGAAGCATTGTTGTTTGTCGGAGGATAGAGAGATATGGGTGCAGGTGTAAAAAACAGAGTGAAAAACATCTATTTCCTGCTGGGGAAAAAGCTGTTGCGTGCACAGCAACCACTGGGCACTGCTACAGGGTGAGCTAAACCTTGTAAATTCCTTCAACACCAAGTACTATTTATATAACTCTATGAAGCTGATAATCTATAGCGAGTTGAAAAGGTATTTAGCAATTGTATCCGGTCAGCTGATATATAATTTCCCTCAAGTTATTTATCAATTAAGCTAATAAGAAAGTGAGTTTGCCTAGGTTATGAGTCGGTTATGAGAAATTATACTGGCAACTTTACCTGCTTTATTCATAACTGGGGCCCTTAATGCTTTAGGTTTTATTACGAAAATCACAACGCATCAAGGTTGCATTCATTCATACTCTAAGACTATTGATATCAATAATATTTTTTGGTTTCCCAAAAAAAAAAAAAAAAAAAATATAACATTCTAATCAGACACAGGGACAGTTTACACCTTTTACGGTGCATTCTGAGAGAAACACGACAAAACAAAGCTGCAAATATACAAATCAACAAATATACCGGCACTACCTGTTCACTTTACCATTGAAAGAAGAACAAGAAGAACAAGAAGGTGATGAAGATGACGAAGACAAAGAAGATGAAGAAGAAGAAGAAGGTGATGATGATTATTTAAGGTCAAGATCTTGTGCGCTGGAATGGGTAAGATTCAGATTCAGAAGGCAAATGTAAGTATTGTGTGTTAAGTATGATGAGCGTGCGATTGAGAGAGTCTTAATCTCAATGCATGAGAGCTGCCTGATATGGTACTCTCACAACGCACGTATCTCCCCATAATTACCTGCGAGCACTCATCAATCTACAATTCACGCACCACTCAAAATTATTAGGTCCAATTGGACATAATACATTTATTGATTTCTAAAGTAAAATTAACCTAACTTAATCTGTTAGTTATGACAGAGATTCTTAAGTTGCATGAGTACAACATTTTATTCCTCTAGATAGAAGCACAGATGATTTGAGACAGACAATGTTTGTGCTCTTGTCAGGCAATTTTAGGCTTAGTGGAAGTTTAAACTCAGTCTGGTTTAGTGTCAATCTGACAGAGCCCTCCTCAAACACTGCTGCATCCCCGACTCCACAAGGAGTTTTGCCACTTCCCTTGATAACTACACATCATTTTATTGTGGGAATTAAGATATAAACTGAAATTCTTCTGAGATGCTAGGATAGCATTTGGTCAATGCAGCAATAGGGGCTGAACCAAATAAATGGTAAAAAAAATTCATTCATTCACCGGTTTCATTTTATTTCTCCAGGTTTCCCGAAGGGGATACAGAATTAGCATTAGGAAAATACAGCAAAATGTAAAGATTATTTTCAAATCGCCTAAATGGCAATTGAGTGTAACCAATAGAAAATGACAACACACCTACAAAGTGATATATGCCTGGCTGAAACAATCACTTTTTATAAGACCCTGAAGTTACATTTCTGTAATCCTTCTGGTTCTTTTGCACGAGTAACGCTCTTCTTATTTAAAAAAAAAAAAATTTCTTTGTCTTTCAACTGAATGTGTTTCTCTCTCGATCTCTGTGTTGTTTTCATGGACTGATAATGATGGAGTTTGGACAAGATCCTACCACTAGCTATACATCCCAGTTTGTATCCATTAGCAAGCAGAACCATTCATTCTTGCAGTGTCTAGACACTCAAAAATATGAGCATTCAATGAAAAATAAAGACCATAGTATTAGATTATTTTTTTTACATTTCCCAGGAATGAATGAAAGCAAATCCCAAACTAGACGCCCAGTAAGATAATCTACTGACCTCCCAAAAGGCCTGGGTAGAACAGCAGCAGGTCAGCTTACCCTAGACAGATGCTACCCGGCCTAATATATGACTCAATTAAACATTGCCCTTTGAAGGATGCTGATTTGGTGCTGAGGTGATAGGGCCTATTAATACACCCCCGTGAATCTGTTCATCCCCAGTCCAAGTCCTGTCTATAGGAAATAATTTGCTTGCTGGGCTGTAGCGAGAAAGAACTAGGAGAGTTTTCCACATCACTGGATGGTGAGAATTTTCTAGATGAAACACAATCTTCCCACTCAACACTATTGGTATTGAGTACCACCCTGTGTTTAATCGATATAAACAATGAATTTCACTATTCCTAACAGAGACCTACAAGGCATCAAAATTCTAGGACCTCAGCAGTGTAAACATCAGTAGACCGTCCCTAAAAGTGCTGAAACCCCTTAACTTGGGTTGGCCACGGTCTGGCCCCAAAACCAGAGTCGGGGAACAGCTGGAGCTGTGAGGTGAATTTGGGTTTATCAGAGTGCTCTGGGGGGGGCTGGAGTGTGGGGTTAAGCAGCTGTTCCAGTCACCCCCCCCCCTCCCAATAAAACTCATCTGAGATATTAATTCCTTTCTCAGAATTTTCTGCTCTGACTTAGCAGATAACCAGAGGGCAGTCCCTGTTTTTTTGGAAAAACGGGGTTTATAGGATTCCAAAGTTTTCAGTCGAATGTGTTTCCATGGGAATACACTTGTGTGGTATGTCGGTCATGCATGCACGCGACGGCAATCCAAACAAGGTAGCAATCTGGTCCATCAGTCTATGGCAAAGCAAGTAACTTTACTTCTCATCTGAACATAACTAAGTTCACTGAAATGATCCCAGGATTAAGAAAAATTATTTATATATTCTATTTATTCATAATTTATAATTTAGTATGAGTGTTTAATTTCTGTACCGTTTTATATTTAACTCTATGGAGCCAGCCATCCTGGAGTTTGTCCAACCCTCAAAAGCCAACAACTTTTACACTAAATGTTGCAAATCAATCAATAAGAAGAAAAAGGTATGTACACTGACAAAAATACTTATTATGGTTTTCAGTCTTTTTGTTGATGCAAATTTACAGTTGTTATATTATGATGAATGAAATTGACCAGACTCGCTACCAATACTATACAGTATATGTTTTAATTTAGTATGAATTACTGATCAAGCTGATCGGTACTCTGTGTATGCAGAAGTGCGCCCTGCATTTTGCATGACCTGAGAGGTGCTTCTGTACTTCACGCAGAAGCATAACCTGACCACAAGGAGAAAGTCAAGACCTTGTTGTTATTTTAGGAAACCATTAGAGCTGGGAACTCGGCCTTGGTCCTTACGGGCCGCAGTGTCAGCAGGTTTTCAAGCTACCTCTAGCATCTGATTTAGACTCACTCATTTTAGAAGCACTGGGTGAGGTCATTTGTAATCCACATAATTACTCCAAATATACAATTAAGAGGCAAGGAGGAATGAAAATCCCACAGACACTGTGTGGAATGAGGAGCAGCCGGGCGGGGGGGGGGGCAGCCCCAGGGTAGGCAGGGGATTTCAGGCTGAAATATAATAGTTGCCAGAACCACATTCCACAACATAGCAGCCCTTTGGGAGAAAATGTGAAAGTACCATTGGATG
>JAOVYW010001478.1:0-16194 GCA_025775045.1 Hiodon tergisus | reverse complement strand
TGCTTAAATAAAGCCGGCAAGAAGCCGGAGAACCCGGAAGTGTCTATACCGATTATTCCCGAACCAAGCACGTCGGCATGCTACAGGCGTCAACAAGGCGTGTCTCCTAGACACGGCATCATAGGACAGGACTTCCTGGCCCACCCTTCCCTCTGCACTGCCAGTACTGCCGCCAGTGGGGCTTCTGATCGGGGTGCAGTGGAGTGAGTTAACTGCTTCTTCCATTACTATTACATTTTATGTCAATGTGTGGAGTACAGTAGAAATAATCATGTGTATATATGTTTGTATTTTTTTAGAATAAATACAAGAATTGTGAAATACACAAGTGCACACTTCGAACATCAGCGCAGTGACCAGTCATGGACAGACCTTCCACCTTGTCCTAGAGGATGGAGGGATGCATACATCAGCACCCATTCTGTTAATAAAATAAAATCTACTGGTTTGACCTGATTCAGGCACTGTTGCTCATTCCATTTGTGGCATTTCAATTTGGCTCAACGCTTTTATAATTTGGTGATTGTCTTGTCACATAATTATTTGAGGATTTTAGGTTTGAGACTAAATAGAAAAAGTAGAATATCAGAGACATTGTGTGTCGCGTGTTTGAGAATGCTAATAAAATGGAAAAGCACTAAGTAGCTCTGGCACCTGACAAGGGGAAACCATAGAGGAGGCCATACAGAGACAGGCTTAGGACACTGCATCTCGTCTTTTCAATCCAGGGAAATACAAGGGTTTGCAACAGAGAAGATGAATACACTGGTAGTTCCGGTAATGTTCCAGCCCTGTACTGTGTCCTCTAGTTGTGACTTATAGATATATGCCTTATATTATGTTTAAGATGTTAACTCTATTCTTGGTGTTATATTTCCTTATTAATCTTATTTTCCTGGCTGTACTTATATATCTGTACGTATATCAGAATATAAAAATATATTATTATTTTTGAATGAAAAAATTAATTAGGGAGGAACGAACACACTTGCAAAAGTGGATCTCGTAGTATGGGGTTTTAAATCCAAAAACAATATCGCCATCCAGTGGATACGAGTCTCCCTTTCTTTACGTACGTCTAGTGGACGCTATGGGCAACAAACAACTACTCAACCCCTGAAATGTATCAGTAATTAATATAAACCAGAGAATCCTACATGCTAAAAAAGGATAAAGATTCGCCATAAAAAGCCTCGCACTTCTCTTGGATCTTAGCGACGAATAGGTAGAATCTTCAAGGAGTGGCAAATGGCCTGCAAAATCGATGGATTATACAGAGTGCTTTGCTGACAAAAGTCTATACTGACCAGAATTGTGTACTTCACTGCCTACCTTGTGTTTTTATTGGTAAGTAGATCGTTAAGGATTAAAACATCATCTAAAACATATTTTACTAGTGACCTGGACCAACAAGTGTAGTCAAAGACCTGTAATCAAAGCATTCTTTCAAATACTTTTAAATCTATGATATCGAGAGAAATAAAGATTAAAAAAATTATCACAGTAGTTCAATTGCTGCCACAAAATAACCCAGAACAAAAAGGTATTTTATTATGAACCACGCGTTCATAAGGTATACCCATTCACACGCTGGCCTCTTTAACCCTTCTATCGCCTGGTCACTTTCTGTAATTGTGTCACGTGTTCAAGAAAAAACCGGCGGAAGTTGATTGGGCAGGCACTTACTTCGACGTACTGTTCAGCACGCATTTTTAATTGTTAAGTTTTTGGTTTTGGTTTTGAACAGAAACGAATTTAAAAACAGTATTTGACGTTACAGTAACTACAATGTCAACAAACGGACTGTCTTCCAGGATCCGGCAATTAATAGATCCCGAGGAACGCCGACGGTCTGGCGTACAGGTAGCGATTACATATTTGATAGATAAGCGCGCTTTCTTCTAATTAATGTTGAAATAAAACGGCGATATTACATCCATAAAGTAAAATGTTGTTAAAATGATGTTCCAGAGCCCCTTTCAGCGCTTGGCTCACCAGATGCTGGATATTTTGGGTGACGGGGGGATTCTTAAGGAGGTCATTCAAACTGGTAAAGGCCAACCGGTACCAAAGGATGCATCTGTTTTAAGTAATCCACGTCACTTAAACTTTAACCGCAGTCGAAACTTAAAACTAACCCATGTGCACGGTATATGTTGCGAACAATGTATAAATGTGTGCTTGAATATAAAACAAAATAATTAACAAAAAACTTAAAGGACTGTGATATGGGTTGAATTAGAGTTTTATACAGAAAGCTTTGCAGGAACGGCTAATAACTACAGAACATACAATCCCTCTTTGAAAAAAAGTTTATGGATTCTGGCTTGGTTCAGTATTGCAAGTAATCTTTACATTCACAGTAAATTATTCCGGATACCTGGAATATTCTTGCCAACCATTCGAGACCACCAGCAACTTAAAGTACCCAAGACTGATGAAGCTGGGGAGAGGTGAGTTGGTCTGGGGGCTGTATGGTTTCCTGGGTTCTGAGGTACCTCAGTTTTTATTCCTGATTATATTAAGTGCACCTCTCGTTGTGTGTCCATAATGTTCTGAAGATTTAACCTTGTATGGTCTGGAGCTGGGCCTGCTGACAATGAGGAAAGGAGAATTCTCACGTTTTCTCTTCCTGCCAAAATATGCATTCGGGGAGATGGGCTGCCCTCCTTTGATCCCCTGCAATGCCACTGTGCTTTATGAGGTGCAGGTGTTTGACTTCCTGGACTCTGCTGAAGTTGATGACTTCTTTATTCTGACTCCAGTAAGATTTTTTTCTCTCTCTATACGATTAAAGTTTTTATAGTGAGTTTTAAAGCTTGTGCTACTTTAATCAGTCATTGCCCTAACTTTATACACAAAACTCTCCACAACTTTCCTTTCTTTTGTCCTGTAATAGGTGGTCTTGTACCATTTAAAATGCATTGTTTTACCTTACTATCTATGTAAATGTTAAATTTGTCACATAGCCTGTTTGATTTATCTAGTGTGTTACTGGAATAAAACTATTAGCCTGTTAAACTAAATCAGTTTAAGAAGTGAAACGGGGAAGATGTTGCAAGTGAAGAAGAATGTTTTTTGCAACCAGGCACGGGGCTGTATTTGAACCCCTCCGCCTGTGTATATTAGTGATTTGTGCTGACACTTTTGTCTTTCTCATTCTGCTTGCCTTTAAAACGCATGTTTCCAGGAGGAGCAGAACGATGCTCCTCTCTCCACCATGCTTAGTGTGGTTAACACAGAGCGCAACTTTGGAAACCGTTGCTTCAACCAGATGCGTTACGGGGACGCCAAAGACAGATACAAGAAGGTAATAGGAGGACTTGTGAAGCATTCTTCATGTGCATGTTTACCTCAATGTCCTGTGGTGAATTGCTGTCAACATTTGGTGAAGTCTCAGAATTTGCAGTTAAGTTTATGTGTGTTTCTGCCTGGGGACCGAAGGTTAACTGTCCTATAAAATAAATGTTAGCTGTAGTGCTAGAAGAACATGCTACAGCTAATGGCATTTGTTTGCTAAGAGTAGCTATCTGTACTAGCTGTATGAGTTTTGGCTGGGCTAGGCTGTGATTGGTGATTAGCAGCTTTTCTCTGGTCACATATGATAAGAGCAGCTCAGTGAGACTTGGTCTGGAGAAGCTTAGCGATGCCCTGGAGATTCACGCTTAAGCCAGTGCAGCGCTCTCCCGTTTACCATCAGCAAAAACGGCAAGATCTGAATTAGTCACTGAATACAGTCCCCGCAGGGCTTATGTCTGTGCTGTGGTGCACGTTCACCGACTGATCCACTCTGGTAAAACTGGTATTTTTATCGTTTCATTTTCAAATCCAAATCAAATACAATGGTGATATTTTTCGTCATAGAAAAGTATCATGAAGCATTTGAATAATCTCACCCCTGCTTTTTAAAAACTGAAATAAGAGTGATCCACTCGTGGATATTTGCAGTTTTCTCCACTTCAGAGAAAAATAATTATATTTAGTCAAATTCGTTTTTTTTTTTTTAAATTTTTTTTTTTGGTTTACTCTTGACACTGAACGTCAAAATTTGTCAAAACATATACATCATTCCGTTGCACCACACATAGCAGGTGATACGTTTCAGCCATAGTATTTTGTGTATTTAGGATCTAGGATCATAAAATGAAATGTCCTACAAGGTGGCTGGCCATATTTTAGCTGAAATGTATTTAGATATTATTGACTTCAAGGGCATATGTTTGAATTTTAATAATATTGTTTTAAACTACCAATATTTACTCCTACATATAATTTCCACAGCTTAGTACACGTTCCAATCCACGGTTTTAGGAAGAATTACTTGGAAGCCAAGCTATTCCTGCCAGTAATCAGTAGGGGTATATTTCTGTCAAACCCTGTTTCACTCATCCGGGTTTTAAAAACAGTCCTGAAATCCAAAGGAATTATTATTTTGTAGTAATTTTTGATATGAGAACTTTTTCTCTGTACCTGTGCATGGATATGCCGTGTGGTGACGAGCAGGCGGTGACTCTGCTGAAGAACCGTGATCCTGTGGTGGAGGACCAGGAGCAGAGGAGAAGCATTGAGGCGGCGAAGCTGCCCATTTTCCTTAACCTCTCACTCACACTGCTGCGCCTGGAGAAGCCTGCCAAGGCCCTTGAATATGGCCAGAAGGCCCTGAACATAGACCCCAACAACACCAAGGCTTTCTTCCGCTGTGGTCAGGTAGGATATTTTTGAAGTGGAAAGATTCAGTAGTCTGAATTCAAATTTCCCTGTTTTTGCTCTGTCGTAGACTGGCACTACCTGCTACTGTGAATGCTGTGCTAAAACCATTAAGACAGTGGTATATGTAATGTGTTTTTGTTGTTGAACTTGTTGGAATCTCAGACGAACATTTAGTTGCCATAGTGGATATAATTTCTTATTGTTGTAGCCAGTAAACCAAAAAATGCTCGTTTGCACTGTGAGCATACAACTAGACTTGCTGTGTTTTTCAGGCCTGTCTGGAGATGGAAGATTACGAGAGAGCACAAGATTTTCTTCTGATGGCTCAGGCTAATAAACCCTTCAACAGCGAGATCAATGACTCTCTGAAGAAGCTGGCAATGTAGGCTTTTAAAAAATTTACATTTCTTTCTTTCAAAGTTTGTATGGGTCAGGTTGACTCATTAATCAGGAGTTAAATGTCTGGCATTTCTCAGCTGCTATAAAGACTTCATGGACAAGGAGAAAGAGATGTGCTCCAAGATGTTTCCTCATTTTAACGGCACGTCAAAGAAATGAGGTGAGTATTTTCCCCATTGGTGTGCTGGTGGTGTGGAGGTCAACAAGTCCCACAGCATTAAGCAAGGTACTTTTGAATTGTGAATAAAAGTAGAAATTCTTTGTCTCCGTAAACGATGTAACATACTTGCAAAACACAGAAAACACTATTATACTATAATACTTTTAATAGTACTTAAAATACTTACTACTTAATTTAATTAAATGAAATTAACGGGTTGCCAAAGTTATTTATTTCTACCTTTTGCCAGAAGAGGGCAGTAAATGAATAGTGGCGTGTTCACATTTTCAGAAGCCCACTGGCTCTTCATACAAAAAAGTGTGTTATTACCACATTTAACTGTTATAATTGTGTGGAAAATGCATGTATTATTCTACAGACTATAATCGAGAGGGTAGGAATGAAATTGACAGGTTTGTATGTTTATAGCGAGCTCAGTCTGTAACTCTCTTAAAAAGCAATGCAACTGCCCACTATACAGAATCCCTTCTGGTCCTTGCGGTTAGAAGACGTCATTGGCTCCATGAGAAATGTATAACATGAAGATGTATTATTCTCACTTCAGTCTCATCTGTATTCTGGCATTCATCACTAACCAACGTTACAGGTTTTGGAGGCCAAAAATGTATATGATCATTTGGCTCTCTAACTGAAATCCAAGAAGAGCCCAGGAGTGTTATAACAAGTTTATTTAGTATGTTTTCCAGCAGTGAGAGAAGGTGCGCAGTGCCTAGTTTAGTTTAGTGTAGCATTTTGGTTTATCTGGCAGCTGCCATTTAACAGATATGCTGCCTATGTTCTTGACGTTTAGATTTGTGTGTTGTGTTTTTATTCTGTGGTTGAATACTGTCAAGATTTTAAAGTGTAAATGACACAGTAGACATTTCTCAAACCTATTACATGTGAAATAGTACATATATATATTTTAAAAAATTTGGAAATAGGACTTGTTAAGCTACTCATTTATCAGTTTTTTGAAAAATAAATGAACTTTTAACCAAATCTGACCAAATGAAATGTTTTAGAGTGAAATGAGGAAAATATGCTGGCCAACACTTCTGCACTAGTGTCTCTGCTTAACAAAATGCTGACAGAGTTTTTCACGTAATTAGTGCTTTCATCGATAACACCAGTGTGAAGTAACCGAATAGGACCAAGATGTCTAATGTTCCTGATGGGTTGTTATGAGCTTAGAGGGTGTTCATGTGGAACTGTAAATCAGAACATGATACTCATCTTGGCTTTAACGTAAGGAGATAAGGGAGCTGTCTCTAGTGGACTTGATGACAAAGAAATACTTTGAATGAGATCTGTGGTAACTTGTTTTTCCCCAGCTTACATACATGGTGCCAGCGCACAGTCTCAGGATCTTCTGTACAAAGTGCCTGACACAGCGGAAAAGAGTGTCACTGCTGCTTTTTTGCCTTTAAGTGACAGCGGTTTCGCAGATCAAAGTCCCCAGAATGTAACTTTAGAATCATAGTAATGACATGCGCTGGAGGCACATCAAAGGAGCCGGGGCTCATTTCAGTTCTGCAGAGGCATCCTTGTGTTATCAGAGTGTAATCTTTACTTTGCCCTAAAGGAATTTGTTTTCTCTGTGCGTGTGTGTGTGTTTGTGTTTGAAAAGAGTTGAGAAGAATATTAAATAATGCATGCAGAGACCAATTTGTCTCCCTGTGGGGTAAACCGAGTGACAACTGCAAATATTAGACTGGTGTGTATAGGATGTTATATCTTGACACACCCACGCAAAATTGACTGACCGCACTGCAGAGATGTTAGAGAGACAGGAATCGCTGAGAAGGGATGTATTTGTCAAGCACAAGATCTTAAAGTGTATAAATGTACAGCTTCATGTAGAACTCTCATGTAATGCAGAATCATTTGCAAAAAATAAGAATATTGGCATCACTTTTAGGTATGTGAATCGGTGATATGATCAAAGTACACGGGTGGCGGTACGATACAATGACAGCATTGGTTAATTTTGATCTTAAGTATTTATTTCTGTTAGAGTAATGTTTTGTATTTGACCTGGGTCTGTTGTCCACACAGGTATGTTGCAGATTATGATGGTGCAGAGCTCGGAGGGATCCTGTAAACACAGAAAATGAATGGAGGCCAATTAAATGACTGACCCAGCTTTGACAAACTATACGTATATATTTATATATATATATATATATATGTATAATGGTGCATTTGTATGTTTACTTTTGAAAGTGGCTTTGTTAATGCCCAGTTAATAACTAAGGTAAGGCTCGTTTTAAAGAGAAGATTTTACAGTTATGGTGTCATATTGTGTTCTTTATTTTCTTTTGCTTCGTCTTCCCTATGGGCCTAATGTTATCAGTTATATTGAATTGCTATAAATACCAGGTTTGTTAATGTTAAAGCTGTATGTTAATTAACATTGTATATTTTGGATGTGAATCTTCAAAAAAAAAACTAAGAATATATAATTAGTAACCGCCTTATAAGAGTAATTGTATTCATTTTACAATCTTAAAACTAAGGAATGTCTGTGCACATCAAGTGGGTTGTAGGCCTCCATAGTTGCTTGTCCACTAAGCTGTCTGATAAGAAATGGCGTTTGTCATCCTGCACTCGGCACCATTCAGATTCTTAAACAACTTTTCAGCTTAAAGCGCTTTGTAAAGCTTCTCAAATGCCTTTCTATCTTTCTAAGCCGGGGATATTAAATTAAGCACCATGTGTATATTTGTCCTGCCTTACAGTGATATCTCGCAGTTTTTGTTAATATTTGGTACAAGGGTGAACTACAGTGCTGACAGCACCCTAATTTTAATGCCTCACTGTTCTCACCATCTTTTCTTGTTAGAGCGATGTCTGAGGAAAGGTTAATTGTGTATTAGGGGGATATGCAGACACAAGTTGAATTTGGTTATGGTGGGCTAAAGTTGATGTTACTTTTGAAATTGATTGCTGTTTTTCTTAAGTTTTTCCTTAATTCGTTCAATATTGTCTGGCACTGAAAATGAGGGCCGCAGCTTTTTATGGTAGCAGCAGTATTTTATTAAAATGTGTACTACAAAAGAAATGTTTTGACATTGCAGGAAAATGTTTGTACTGCTCCATGTTGGTTGATAGGTAGCCGCAATTAACAGGCATTTAGTCTGTAATTTCAATGAATGGCCCTACTTTTGACTAAATCGGATTACAGAATGGAATGGAGTGTAAACATACGTGTAGCCATTTTGAAGGTACTTAATAGGGTTATCAGCCTCATGTAATGGCTAAAGTGTATCTAGCCCACATGTTTGATGTTGCTGGTTCAGTACTGCGTGGCGCTCCGGGCCAGCCCAGGCATTCACCGTCCAGCGAGGGAAGTCAGTGCATACATTGTGGCAAAGCATTATCGCATTAAAGATCAGGTTACTGTTAAGGTCTTTGGTGCCATAAGCCAACAGTAGTGTTTCTTAATTGCTCCAAGCTGCCTACTTTTACATTTAGGGCTTTTTGATCATCTGGAGTTGTTCTGGATGTATTTAAAAAAAGAAACTGTAAAGGCAGCCATTAACATTTTAGTGAATAGAGCAAAGTGAAACGTATTTTGAAGTCAAGACAGAGCAGTGAATAAGGTTCCCAGTAACTGCCCCACAACCTCCCCACACCCCTTGATTGGGCACCTCTGAAAAAGGGCTTTTGATGAGTGGCATTTCCTGCAGTTTGTCTTGGCAGTGCCTGGCCTCTCGCACATGGGCCTGGGGCCTTCTTGCCCTGCACCGAAAGATACCTGGAGCCCAGATGAGCTCGAGCTGCTCTCGCCTGTTGGGACTTGCAGTGTGTGGAGAGATAATTAGATCTCCGTGGGCAATGTGGCTTTGTCTTTCCCTCCTCCTGTCGTCAGGATAGCTTTACCGTGCATCTGAGCTCAGTCCCCCCCAAGTCTAGCCACCACATTCCCTCCCCAATGCCTAATAGAGTTTGAGTTTGTTTTAGGGGTAATAGATTGTGAGGTGTCTCTTGCATTATGGAGGGAACCCAGTGGCTCAGTTGATAAAGGTTCTTACTCCAGCACAGACGTAAGTACGACTGGATTTCGCTGGATCGACTCCAGATGAGGTCATTTGACGATTTTGGCTGGGAGAGCCGCGTCCGGGCAGGGTGGATAGGAATCCTCAGGGCTACTCTCAGCTCGACGCTAACCAGCGTCTTCTGTCGACTTCCCATGTGAACGCATGCTGGCAGAGTCTTCGGGAGGGACGTGATGGTCCTTTTCAATGACGCTGAACCCCTTGCGCACGCTCCATAGCCTAGCGTATGTAAAATAATGGTTGACTCGCAGGCATTTGGGTCAGATGAGACCAATCATACTATTTCTTTTCCCTCCCCATGTGTGGTGGCAAAAATGCATGAACTCTGTGGGCAACTCCCACTCTGTGGTAGACTGAAGAATAATTCCAGAAAAAATTTACAAAAAGTATTGTTAAATTTATCTGTTAGACTTGTGTATAGCGTGCAATTTATGGATATTAGGAGCTTAGAAAAATATCTTCTAAATTTCCTGTTGTTTGCATTGCAAACAGTGTGAAGTGGCCAACCTTAAGCTCTGGGCAAGCTGGCCATGATCAGTCTCCACGGCGAAGTGTGTCTGATCTGCTTTTCATTCACCCTCGGCCGTGATGCAGGCTGGAGACTGTGTGCTGCTCCAAATTCCCTCAAGGCTGGGCTGTTTACACTGCTGTTCGCTTGGGAATGATTCACTTTAGCGCCCCTGCATCAAACCTTGTTGGCTCAGAGTTTGACACAAGACTATGCTGAACACTCATCTGTTGTGAGAATTTCAGCTTTGACCCAAAATCTAGAGGAATGTAAATAAATAGCTGCATTTCACATTTGATTAAATGCTATTATGATTAATGGCTTAGGATAAGTCTATGTTTAGGGGAAACTAGCTTTCAAACTCTCTTCAGAAGTTTTTCACCTTATTTGAGTATGATCAGGACTGAAGTTTGAGCTTTGTAGTGTGATGTTCTTGACTTTAAAGGCTCTGGGTTTGAATATGTGGAGCAAGACTTAAGTCTTTTTGTGTTCCAAATACTTCTGCGTCCTTTTTAAGTATTCACATCACGAGCTGCTCTGTGCGGTGTTGATCACGTTTTTGAGGTCTCAGACGGTGTTGTTCAGAAGACGTGGATTGTGTTGGATAGCGACCGTGCTGAAACTCATGAAAGGTCATAACAGGGCTTCCATGGCATACTGTGGCCTTTATATGCCAGAAGAGCAGGGGCCCCCCAAAATCAGGAGAAACCCTAAAAAAAGCTCCTGTTAAAATACCCAAAGGACCTCAGTCATTCCACAGGCTGAGGGAAGTCCTTGTCTTCCTCATGGCTGGAAGCTAGTTTAAACAAATTCCTGCTTTCTTTTTGAGATAATTGCGCTTGATAGAAAATAAATAGTGGATATTTTTGGATAGCTTTATGAATGGCTTGATTTTATTCCCCTCTGTTCTGAATGGAAAACACATTACTTTTCCAGTTCCACAAGTGCTGTTTGACCTTTTCCTCCCTAAATGAATACATTTACTCAGTATTTCACACTTACTTCAGCTGTGGGGTTTTTGGGTAACTGAGTACTTATTTATTTAGCCTGTATGCTCCTACATATTAGTACTGGGGTATGGTGATTGAATAGTAGGCTTTTTTAGTGGACTGTATAACCAAGTTAATTACTGAATTAAGGAAATAATTTGCAGATGGTATACCTGAACCCATGAATTTTAATTATAATTTTATTATTGTCTGATTCATCCTGTGCTACTCTGTGTTCTTTACCCACCACAAGTTATCCATTTTGAATACATCTACAATAATGTAACACCATTATTTGCATTAAAAATAAAAAAATTTACCTTTAGATTCATGTGCAAAATACTTACATTAACAAATCAACGGGAGGTCAAACTACTTTCAAACATTTCACAGATCAGCAACAACTCTACCGTGGGTCAGTACCTTTCCTGACTGAGTTGTGCGATACATTTTCTAATCAAGCCTATCAATGGCTTAATTGTTAAGTGAACAGTCATGCTAATCTTGGTTGGAACATCTGGTTCACAGGCGTGTGCCATTTCCCTGAGAAATGTGCCTATAAATAATACTTTTATGACGTGACTGTAATCGAGTTGAATTTAAGAGCAAACTATGGTCAAAAACTATTAAATGTACTTGTTTGCCCTTTAAAATTAATTCAAATTCACATTCAGCACTGGTTTTAAAGGGCCGTATTGAAGATTTGTGTGGCAGGATTTTGAAAGCGATACTGCACAGTTGGGAGTCCTTTGCTCCCTTTTCAAATGACTTTAGCTGTGGCTCACGTTTCTTTTGCTCACACCCAGTAATGACAACATCAACAGTCAGGGTGCTAACACAGCACTTTGTACGATGGACACAATTGGGTGTTAGTCCTTGCGGTTTGATTGCAATTTCCCACCAAAATGACACTCTTAATGAAACCTAGAGTCCACAGAAGACACCTGCTCTGGGTTTATGTTTGAGTGTCATTATGGGGGTCTGGAAACTTGAGAAATTGAGATTAAATTTGTTATCTGAATGCCACTTCGATGAACAGCTGTGAGAGCCTCAACAACTGCTGAGATGGCATGCTTCCCACTGTTCCATGTATCAATATACTGCATGTAGTTAGTAGTCGGTTATTGAAAATTAAAATGCATTTACACATTTATTCTTGGAACATGGATTTTGCCGCGGCATATTGTAGATTTAGATTTTGGGCCAGTAGGCCTACTGACTGTTTGAATGCAGCAAAAGCTCCCTGAACCAACATCAGACTGATGTATTAATTATGTATAAACACACCAGAAGTTGATGGCCACTTGAATACCTGTGACCCAGAATAGACGGCGAAGGGCTAAACTAAAAATGCTACAAAGTGCTAAAGTATGGCATTTCAGTCAACATTTCAGTCAATGACTTCATTTTAGGTGTCCTTTCTTTTCTACTTTTCCTCAGTTTGGAAATAAAGATTCCAAAGTGTGAGTATTTATTCATATGATCCCAGCAGAAAGACCTGTGCTGACCACTGAAGGCTTGAGCCTTAATTCCAGCCCTGCCTGCTTTTGTGTAAAGACCCATTCCCTTGTGCAGATGAATCCGGAGCCATGTTGGTGCTTTACTGTGGTGCAGATAAATTATGACAGGTTTAAAGTCCCCTTCTGAAGCTTGGCTTCCACCCTTTCTGACACGGCAGACGTTTATTAGGATTAGAATCTGGCCCACAGGACACTGGTTTCCCAGAGTGCTTGCTCAACTCTCACAACCTATTGGCCATTGCCTGAAATCTGAAGGCGAAAGGAAGCAGGCAGCCTTGGAAATCGGCAAGACGTGCAATAAATCTTTGCAATCCTCCAGGTCCCAGTGCCTGCCAGGGAAAGCCAAAGCATTAACTTTTTGAAGAGGTGCAGTGTAGGGAAGTCTGTGCCTGCTGTAACTCACTGTTTATTTACGGAGAGCACTTTTTAGATTAACTCCATTTCAGCAATAACAAGTGAGTTATTTACATTAGATTTTCTCAAAAGGATCTGAAATGGAACCCAGGTCTTGTCAGTTGATGCAACGGTTTACAGCTGGCATGTAGTTTTAGTTTTAGGTTTCTGAGTGTGAATCTCTTGTATCTGCTACTCGGTTCTGCTCCTCTTGACTTTGTGCTGGTTTCCTGTCCTTTGTAGTGTTTGGGTGGTAGGGTGATAACCACTGGTGGATGTGGGGGGGATCGCCCCCCTGGTGCCCCCATGTTAGAAAAAAATGCTGCACAAGTGCCCTCTTGGATGCCCCTATGGTAGATAAAACCTCTACGGTGGCCCAGTGTGCAAGAAAACGTGATAAAGTGCCCTCTGAAGTGCCCTTCCAGTGGGGAAAAACGTGATGCAGTGCCTTCTAGGGTGCCCAAACGTGCGAGGAAATGTGATGTAGTGTCCTAATGGGTGCCAGGCGCGGACTGGCCATTGGGAAGTTCAGGCATTTTTCCGATGGTCCGGTCTTGTGAGGGCTGGTCTCCCCCCCCAAAACCCTGGCGTATATATAGATGTTTTTATATATGTTATATATATATATAATATAAACATGTGTCACACCAAATTTGAACTATGTAATTGGAGCCTGCTTTTTGTTGCCAGTCTGCCCCTGATGGGTGCCCTTCCAATGGAATAATTGTGATGCAGTGCCATGTAGGCTGCCCTACATGCGAGGCAATGAGTTGGCCTCTACGTGCTCCTACATGCGAGACAATGCACCCTCATGGGATGCCTCTATAGTGGAAAAAATTTTTTTTTGTTTATATATGTATATCCTTTTAAAAAAACAGTTTAGTGGCAGCATGATTCTTCTTCAATTTAATTTCTGTTTGGAGCCAATAAACTTATCCAGACAGTTTTTTAGAATCGTTAACATGCAGAAGTTAAAAAGTTAGCATGGAGAAGTTAAACGTATCTTTAGAAAGGGGAAAAAACTGTCTGAATGAGTTTATTGGTTCCAAAAGAGAGTGCAAATGAGGTAGAATCATCTCTTGGGTGGAGTACCCTTGAGATTTACAAACATATGGCCAAAAGAAGAATTATACTCTGATTCCATCACCTCCCTACCCTGACTAAGCTCCTCAATATACAGCTCTTTCTCAGTGACTTCACATTGTGTGTGTGTTTGTGTGTGTGAGAAATAAATGTTTAAATAGCTAATGGTTCCCTGTGTGTTTTTCTTACAGAGGTGGTGTAGTTATACTTAAAATCTGAGTCACATAAAACAATTTTAATCTTAACCAGGGTTTGGAACTGTTTCACCATAAATGCTTCACAAATTTCTGTGCACTGGTGCCCCACCACATGCATTTTTTTTTGCCCCTGCCCCTCAGACAGCCTGAGTCCGCCACTGGTGATGATAATGATGGTTAATATAAATTGCCTGCCTTGAAACCATGTGTTTTCTCACACCTCCCGGTGGTTGCCAGGGGAAGAGCCAGGCCTCAAAGCAGTCCAAATAAATACAGGCAGCATTTTTCAAAGAGGAAAGAATAATGAGACATGACATTTAAGAACGGTCCTTTCACAGTAAAGTCACTGCCCCCTACACTGTTTTGTCCATGTGGTAGTCCACAACATTGTTGTTTGGACTAAAACCCCGTAGATGCCATTATAAGTTGCAGACTTTCGTGCAAGTTAAGGTTAGATAATACTTCCAGATGGAGTAGATTATAGTGTTGGACACAAACACTAGCTGTCTGACTGCATTGAGTACAGCTCTATAGAAAGGCACCATGCAGTGTGATAGAAATCTGAAAGATACCGATTGCATGCTAAGATGTTGCACCGAAGAGCTGAATCGGAGCAGCCACCCACCAGCTCTGATGCTATCAGCTGCTGAATTCTGTCCAACTACCGTGTGCAGTGGCCTCTTTCCAGCCTTCTTCCGATAAAAATCACACGCTTTCCTTGTGATTCAAACAATCCATCCGATTCTACAATTTAGAGTTAAGGCCAAATCAAGATTGGCCAGTTAGTGAATGTTCCTATCAATGCACAAAGGTCCACTGGTGTATGCACTATTGTTTGAGTAATGGAAGCAAATAAAAACGGGGCTAAGTTTAGCTCCCAACTGGGGAATTTGATGACCAGAAAGATGTTTGAGCTCCCTGCTGCGTCGAGTTGAATACGATGACAGTGCTGACAGTTGCGCTGCCTTTGAGATGTGTACTCCCAGGCTGCAGGGGTCAGTCATCAAGTCTGAAGAATAACTGAGTTTATTACACACACTCAGGGTGAAGTCAGACAGTTAGTGTGTCGCCGCTATGATGACCAAGTGTAGTCAACGAGCGGGAGGAAATATTCCTGAGTAGGGCCTTTGCTGTGATATGGGGGTAAATTATTTATGAAAAAAACCAATCCTTTTGCTCTCCCTCGACATCCCCATGGCCCACTGTTATTCACCTTATGGTCTCAGTTCCCGTCTCTTTCTTCCCTGGTTTTTATAAGAGGATGCGTTTGATTTTCCGTTTCAGTGTTCTCTGACTTGCACCATTTAAAAGGGAAGGGGGATGGCTGTTTTTTTTTAACCCCAAAAACAACTGTGGCTGTGTCAGAGTCTTGTTACTTATGGGCTTATCTTGGAAATGCAGTTTCTTTCTCTGACATAGGGGGAAGGGGGCTCTTTTCTTTTTGGGGGGTTA
The DNA here is from genome assembly GCA_025775045.1 of Hiodon tergisus. Lineage (NCBI taxonomy): Eukaryota > Metazoa > Chordata > Actinopteri > Hiodontiformes > Hiodontidae > Hiodon > Hiodon tergisus. Next base: position 722 of record JAOVYW010001478.1, on the reverse strand, counting down.
AATATATAAGTACACCGGGGGGTGTGGTGGGGGTCCAGTAAAAACAAAAGTGTTTTTGTTTGACTTTTCCCTTGCATATAAAGCGTAAAGCCCTGTTCTTTAAGCCACTGTATAATTACTTACAGATTTGACAGCTCAACCATTCCAAATATTTTTTTAAGGTATTTCTGTGTATTTGTTCCAAAAAAAGACACTTTTTCGTTTGGAGCGTTAATATTTCAAGTGGGTTATAGTTTTTGGTAACAGAGCTGTCCAGCGGGGGGGGGCGTGGGGTCTGCCTCAGTGGGCACAGAGCTTCTTTGTTTATATAAATAATGTCGTCCGTTCTCCGGTGAACTGTTTGTCCTGGCACCGGTGGGCCCTAGGTGGTGGAGAACCCCATGCCAAGCTGTGGACGGGCTGGCGCCCAGGCTTGTTGTGAATGGAAAGGAACGGTGTGAGGGAAAGGTGAAGGTGGGGGAGGGGGGAGGGAGGTGGCCGTAGAAGAAACCCAGGGGGGAAAAATAGCCGTTGAGGGGAAAGGCCTGAATATGCTCATCCCTCACCAGCTGCCTTTAATGCAAACGGTGGAATGCGTGTTCTCTCCATGCTATGAGCACTGCCATCACACATTTTCCCATAGGTCAACATTGTGTACATTAAGGACAGATACAGTGCCTTGCAAAAGTATTCACCCCCCTTGGCTTTTTACCTATTTTGTTACATTACAGACTTTAGTTCAA
>JAOVYW010001477.1:29915-47070 GCA_025775045.1 Hiodon tergisus | reverse complement strand
ATGCACACTGATGGGTTTCAACAAACAGCTGATCAGTGAACATGCACACTGATGGGTTTCAACAAACAGCTAATTGGAGGCTATAAACACCGAAAAGATCTGCCGATAGTTAAGCTCAAGCCATGTCACTCTACCGCACTAAATTTCACTAATTGTGACATTACACTGTTCCACAAGGAGGTAGTAATGGTAGGGAAATTGTGCCATTTCTGAAGCAAACAGAGTAAAGCACAGCTCCCTTAAGCTTTGACTGTGCACAGTGTAGAGAAACTAAACAACCAACAGCTTCTGGGCAGACATGAGAATAGTGGTTGCCAGCCACATGTGACTTTAGTATCGCAGCACTTTACGTTTGTGGCAGAATGACTGACTGCTGTGCCTCTGCTACAGCTAAGTGAAGAAGGAAGGCTTACCTCACTGAAGTAACTGACCACATATTTGTAGATTTTGTGGAGGGCGGCAGATTGGTCAAACTCGTTCTCGTGTTTCTGAAACGGCAAACCCAAGAGGTAAGACTGTGCGTAAAAACCGCTTACACCTCGCCTCCCTCTGGCTTTACGGGCTGGACCTTTGACTCCTCCAGGAGGAAGGTTCTGAACTCAGGGCCGCTGAGGGGCGACAGGTCTCTGACTTGCTTGTAGTAGGCCCGCACCTCCTGCCTGAACTGGGGGACATCCTTGGCGTAGAGGAGCTTGTTGGTGGGAGCGTGCTGGAAGTCAGAGAGGGCACGGTGAGAACTGCGCAGGAAGAGCGTTGGAATATAGCAGAAAGTGGAGGCAGTCAGGGCCTCAGTTAATTTGTCAGTCCCAACTTTTAATGGCACACTTACTTGGAATAAGGCGTTATAGAAACAGCAGACCTTTTAATGAGGGCTTCGGTTATATATTTTTTATATGTTGCCTGTGCCTAAAGGTTCCCAAACTAAGATTTGCCTATTGTCGTATAGATGACTCATGTTTTAGATAGGGTAGTGAAAGTGTCTGCCGTGGGTTAATGGGGAAGAGATAATCTTTACAACACTGTAATTTATTTCCTGTGGCCCAGATCCGCAAATTGAATCAGAGGTAAATATTCTGACTTAACCCTCTTCCACTTTATTTGTAATAGACTTGTGAGAATCTGTTATAGACCTATAGGAGGACAGAATGTTGAGGTGCTGCTGCATCCTATAGGAGGACAGAATGTTGAGGTGCTGCTGCATCCTATAGGAGGCCAGCAGGTGATCAAGGTGAAACCAAGGCTCAAACCTTCCCCAGTGGTTGCTCGGTTAGAGAGAAGGAGTCCATGAATGCTTGGGCAATGACGGACATGCAGCCATCCAAGTGGGCGGTCTTCTCCATATCGAACAAAAACTGCGGATTCTTTAGAATGTTCACCCAGAAGCGCAGAGGCAGGCTGGGAAAAGTCGTAGGACAGGTGTAAGAGAAGAGGGCAGCTGGTGGTGTAGTGATTCAAGTCCTACCTCAGCTATTGTACCTGTGAGCAAGCACTTAACCTGGATTGCTTCAGTAAAAATATCCAGCTTTATAAGTGGATGAATGTAGAAATTTTAAGCTCTGTAAGTCGCCTTGGATAAAAGTGTCTGCTAAGAAACTAAAATGTAGAAAATGTAGAAATGTAAAAGACACGTGCAGATATACAATTTACTAAAAGGCTGAAAACTTTTGCAGTAATGAATTAACAGTTTTTGAGCAACATTCTGAGAACCTGATTCGGCTTAATTAAATAGAAATCCAAACTCCATAATGCAAGCGTATGAAATGTATTATAGTGGGCTCGGAACAGGAAACCAGCCATCACATGCCACCTGTTTGTTTTCCAGATGTGTGGCACGTCGGGGTCTGTGATCCTCAGCCTGTCTGCCTGGGCGTCCAGGAAGTCGAAAAAGTGCTTGATGGCGGGCGGTACTCGTTGGTGGGCGGTGCCCCAGATGGCACGGAACAGGCCCTCAACAAATGTGTGAACGGCCACCTTTTTTAGGGGAGAACTGAAATCAGTGGTGCCTGGCCTCAGTCGTCTGTTCTGCTTTTTGAGCATGTTGCACTTTTAAAATGACTGAGGAGAACTGCGCCCCTCACTTCACCGACATCAGAATCCCGCTCTCTGTGGCCCTTCCTTTTCATTCGGTCTTTATTTTTGAAATAGCCAAGTAATAGAAGCTCTGCGGATAACTTTCTCCTTGGGAAAGGCTCTGTCCCATCTAGCTGTGGTATCATTCAGATGCACGCATGCACGCACGCACACACACACACACACACACAAACCTTTGTCGACAGCAGCTTTGTCAGTTGGACCTCTTTAAGCTTCAACTTCTTGGTCTCTGGGTTCACCTTCCAGTCTTGGTCGATGTCCGGGTCGATCTGTGAGCAAAGTAGGTTACTCAAACAGCAGACCGGGTCAGCTCCAAAAAAACAGAGGCCCCTCCTTAGACTGCAAGCATGACTTACCATGTGGAAGTACTTTGTGCTGTAGTTCTTCTCCTCTGTAACGCACAAACAAAGAACAGATAATAAAGCCACCGTCAGTTTCTATTTACTATCCACGTCTGAACGACCGTGGAACCAATGCATGTCTATCTTACTGTTGGGTTTGCGGAGACAAAACAACAGCGACACTTTTTCCATGCTAACGTAAGCAGTGAAATGATACCCTCATAAGTGTCTCTTGATAAGAGCATCTGCTAAATGACAATGTCAAATGTAAGTTTGTAATACCATGGTAGTACCAAAGATAATTCTTTGCGAATGACAATCGATTGTATAAAAAACATTATTTGCAAAAGGCCTCCTCTCTTGTAATGAGCTCCGCTTTGGGGATATTATTGTTGATTTCACTCAATAAAGAACAAAGTAGTACTTAGATCAATTGAAATTTTCTTATCAGGGATTTTTGCAGCTGAAAAAACAAGAGCAGCGGCCTTGACTAAGGGGAGAAGAGAGCAAAGCCTACCCTTCAAACTGACTTGGGTCTTCAGATTGAGGTCCTCTTTCATTATCACTTTGAGAGAAGCTCCATCAGGAACCTAAAGGAAGCCAAAAATCTCAGATCTGATCTCACCCCGCACCCCATGAACAATCTCATCACGTTGTCGTAGGTGACAAAAGTCATACTTGTATTTTGCTACGTTTCGGTTTCAAGGGCCACAGAGTACATTGTTCTGCACGTGTGTGCACAGCAAACACATCCGCCTTTATTAACGTCTGACCTGACCCAATCTTGGTTCAGTCGGGTGTTTACCTGATAGTGTCTCAGAGTGTTCAGCATGGTCACTTCCCCCAAAACTTGCGAGCTGCCATCAACTTCCCGTAGCAGGATGAGACCGTCTTCCTTCTCGATTACTTAAATATAAATGTTTTAAAAAGAAACAGCACCAGAAGGCCTGTGTGAATGCAAACTGACAAAGATAACTTCTCCATCGTGGGACGGTGTTAATAACTTTCGGTCAGCTGGGAAGACCAAGACACTGTCTGCTCTTTGTTTGTCACCTAACTGAATGATCTACTGTCATTAATGGGCAAAAAGCTCAAATTAATTACACCTTTTTACCATTGAAGACCATTAGTGTCAAATCCCACCATTACTGCTATAGCCTTATGTAATTCCCAGTGTCCTGGAATTCAATGAAACTCAGAGAAAACGAAAAACGAGGAGGAACTGATGACAGAGCCAGATGTCAATATTTCACAAGAACATATCTGGATCGTTGTTACTCTACGATTCAGTAAACTGGTAACTCAGCTCAATTTGAAAAGGGGAAGCGTGGTTTGAGCGTGAGTCGATTTTTTGCATTTTACCATTGGTCCGCCCAAACGACTGCTGAAAACTCAACTGATCTGGCCATTGGTTGATCTATGAACTATGAACCCAGTGATCTATGAATGGAAATGCCCCAGAGCCCACTCACCGAGGTCCATGGCTTGGAGCTGCACCCTATGCGGGAAGCCAAACTTCATCCTGAAGGTCATGAGGACCTTTTCCTTGACCTGCTCCACTGTGTCGCAGTCCAGCACGTAAACCTCCAGGGGCTCACAATTCTCCTCCTCGCTGTCCTCCGGAAACCACACTTTCAGTTTCTAATTTGGTGACAAAAATGTAACACACTGTCACAATGCAAGTTTCCCAGTTCATTTGGGTTTTTTTCAACAGTTAACACAAGCTGCCTTTGTTGGACATTGAACCCATGAAACAGTGGTCTGTGAAACGTCTTGATTGCCATTATCCTCTGATACTAAAACCAAACCATCTCTACAGCATTGTGTTTTTAAAAAACAAGCTTCTCCTTCATTACGTTTCCGATTGTGGATTTCGGACCTTCCCCCCACCCACGTACTAGTCTACAGCTCATGCATACATAGTTCTATGTCCCTGGTCTGAATACTGCGATCCAAAAGCTGTAATACTCCAGAGCAGATCTGCTAGCATGGTGGACACTACAGCATGGCATAAAATCTGTTTTGTCTCAGAAAACAGGTGGGCAGAGAGCAATTGTGTCTAAGAGTGTAATGTTGAGTGCATTTATTTCTGTGTAACATGGATTTTTATTTACTTGCAATAATCATCTTATATGTAATTTTTTTAAATGCTGGCCAACAGTAAAATGTGACAGAACTGCAAATTGTTAACATGCAATTAGGCATGTTCTATGTCAAACAGACTTAGACGTGAGTGTGGCTTATATTGACAGACAGGAAGGGGGAGGGTTTGGTCTGAATACCAGGGTGTTGAAATCCGGCGCCTGCCACAGCAGCCAGTCTTCGTTCAGTGTATACAGAGCCTTCTCTGTCACAGAGTCTATTGGGCCTTTGGAGATCTGCTGGTTCAGTGCTGACACCAGGAGATACAGAGTTGGCCCCACACACTCCTGGGGAGGGGGGAACAACACAAAGACAGAGGCTCCTGGGTGTGGGAGAGACAGTCGTAGTCACACATGGTTTTGTGTTTCAATCAGTGAGAGCTTTTTTGAAATTTCTGAGCAATACGCTCCGAAAACTTTATCTCCACCGTAACTCTAATAACAAAGAAAGCACAAGGACCTTCGAATTGCCCATCTTTGGAGAGGCAGAAAGCTGTACACTACTGACAACCAGGTGTTAGCCAGTGGTAACTACCAACCCTTGGTGAGCTCCTCACCAGGTCTGCACATCATTCTTGGCATAAATTAGTAGTTTCCCTTAGTCTGTTTCTGTGGTCCTCAGAAAAAATGTTAATTTGTTTAATTGCTCGTAAAGTAAATGTGAATGTGTTTTTGTCCTGCAAATAAAGCACCTGGAAAGGCAGATACACAGACTCACCCGCAAAAAGCCATAGAGACAGATGGACATCCAGTTGGTCAGCAGCTTCTCCACGATGGACTCAGTGCGGCGCAACAGGAGTTTCGGCTGGGTGGCCCCGGACTGTCCCATAAGTGCCCGGAGCAGGTCCTCCATCACCTCAGTCAGGTAGGGCAAGTCTCCATGCAGTGCCAGGGTCAGCAGAGAGGCCATAGTACACCTGAGGGAAACTCTCCAATCAATGCGCTTCGTTCCTTCAATACACCTGTCTGCCTTAGTCACTTTATCCTGTAGAGCACCTGTCTGCCTCAGTCACTCTATCCTGTAGAGCACCTGTCTGTCTCAGTTCCCCCGTTCACCTGTCCGCTTCAGTCACTCAGTCCCATCCTAAATGTGTGTTTACTTGTCCTTGATGGTGAAGTTCCTCTGCTCCTCCAGAGCGTGGATGAAGGAAGTGAGGAAGAGCTGATCCCGGATCAGACGAGAGATGGCCTCGCAGCCATCCCCTGCCTTGGTGTTTGTAGTGACCTGACAGCAACACAGACAGTTGAGTCAGTCAACAAGTGCTTAAGTCTGAGGTTTAAAGCACTGGAGTATGGACCTTTTCAAATGTGCAACATAATTATTGGTCAGAGAGATCTGATTCAGGCTCGGCACCAGAGCGGACTGCAGGATGATGCCAATCCCCGATGGGCAGCAGAGCCCGAGCGACTGAGATAAGTGCTTGCTCTAGCTCACAGATGCCCTGCTAGCACACAGTGGTTACAAACTCCAACACCTATTGGCTAGAAGACATCTGGCTCCTTCATCACAAAGGGGGGCAGGGACTGTCATGGAAAGGAACTCACCTGGCCAATGTCTTTAAGGAACGGCGTCATCGCTGGTGTGGCCTGGAAATGGGAAACAAATCAAGCCTGAGTCTTGTCCCCACTGTGTCTTGCCCCCTTTTTACTAGAAGGACCATCACGTACCTCCGGAAAGAATATTCTAGATGCAAAATGCTTGTAGTCCAGGAATGGGATAGCGCCAACGTTTTCATATAGAGCTGACGTTTCTGTTTGCATATCAACAAAGCCTGGAGAAAATTGAGATAAAATGAAATGCCACTCTTTTTACAAATCCATAGACATGGCCAGGGATTACTTAATATTAAAAATACCTGAGTGGCAGCTCTTTGTATATCTCCACATTCTCACACAGTGAAAGGGCATCCAAATGTGTGGACAAGTCACAAGATATTTTATATTTTTTGTTTTATATTAAAATTGAATATTTCCATAAACGTGAATAGAACAGTTGGAGGGGTTTGGTTCTGTGACAGGAATTGGTTCCATGAGTCGGGACGATTACAGACCCTGTCGGATGTCGTCTCTGATCTCGCACTCCAGCAGTTCCAGTCGCTTGTTCATCTGTCTGGACAGCTCCCTCTGTTTCGCCCGGTAGACACACACCACAGCTGGCAGCAAGTGACAAAAACACACGCACACACGCACACACGCACACACACACACACACACACACACACACACACACACACGCACACACACACACACACATGCATGCCCCACCACACACGCATGCACACACATGCACACACATGGATGCCCAGACAGACATGTAATGTAAAGTCAGCTTCATTGCAACAGTTCTGTGCTGATTATACTTAAGGCTTTAACTGAATCAAATGTGTTGTTGGGCGAATAAAAGGGTGTCATTTGGGCAATATAAGTGTAAAAGGGTGTCATTTGGGTGATATATGAGTAAAAAGGTGTCATTTGGGTGATATACGAGTAAAAGTGACTGCTAATCGCACTCATACTCACCAATTATTATGAAAGGTACAAAACCAAGGGCTATCAATATCATCAGAGAAGGACGGGTGTGCGGTGCATCGAGAAGAATTGACAGATTTCCCAATTTTATCTGAAAACACCCACAAAAAAACACTTTATAATGTGCTTTCATTATAAGGACAATACCCAGAACAGTCTGAAATAGCTGTGTGCAGGGCTCACCTTCACCGACTGTATGTTTGCATTCGGATGATCCATTATTTCACAGAGCATGGCCCCAGAAGCCGCGATTTCCTTTAGCTGACATCTATGCTCTCTGTCACCTTCTACGCCATAAATCTTCAGTTCCGTTAGATCTATGTTCATCTTATCTACGTTTTTCTGCATAAAAAGAAAAACAAATTCATCTTGAGGAAGAACAAATTCATTTTGAGGGTGTCAGGAATTTGACTGTCAGGAATTCTGTAGAAACCTTACGTGCAATGTTTTCAGGGTGTAAATCTACACAATTAATTTTTACTTCTTTAAATGGTAATTTTCTAAACTTTTTTGATATACATCTCCAGGTTCCATTTGATGAAATTAATGATGAATAATTTACCTCTATGATGATGCGTAACTTGTTTTCAGTAGGCGTGGTCAGGAACCTGGTGAACTTTGGATCCGGGTAGTAGGTGATTGGCATCTTACAGGCAACAGTTTCATTGGCCACTCCTAACCTGACAATGATCTCAGTCTCAGCTTTAAGATCAAATCGCGGTGTCTGATACCTGAGATTCTGAAATCAAACATTTACAGGACAGTTAATAATGGAGAAACGCGTTTAAGCACCAACTTGACAGGCATTTAAAAAGTTTTCTCATTCATCGCAGTAAAAAAATTATAATAGAAGCATTAACATTAGCTAATTATCTTTTAACTTAGAGTATTTTATTTGCCGGTGTTTCACGAATAGATAGTTTAAATATTTCCCCTTGGTTTACAATTAAAGTCACTTGAATAAGTCGTTTTGATATCAATGAGAAGAGACTCACTTGAGAACCGTTCAAGAGCACGGTGACCTCAGAAAAGTTGTAATGTTGGATCCTATCAACAAACTGCAGCGCTGTGCCCAAAACCGTGATTGTCCTTCCCCCACTGATTAAGAAAGATCAAATGATATTAATGTTTTATTCATGCAGACAAAAAGCAATATAATTGGGTTAAAGTATAAAAAAAAATACATTCTGATACCAACGTTAAACACATACATTATAGTTAAAAGTATAACATGTCTTTTAAACCGGGGTTAAATTTGTGTCCATGTATTTTGCTATACAGGTCATTTGTCACACTACAACCAGCTTTGATACTGTGGTAAAAACTGGTATAAATATTTTCGTTTCTCCCACCCAACATTCCCCAGAACACCGTTGTTTGGTTTTGGGCCTCTCTAAATAAAAGGGTACAAAAACAACACATTTCTTGCCATCTGGTAGCAAAGAGGAGCCACAGGACAGCAGCTGGGGTTTTTTTTGTGTGTGATTATTTTAGTTTGATTTTTAAATATTTTAAGCTTAAAAAAACACACTCCAGTTTCACACACAAACATCGCGCCTGGTGCGAAAACCTGCTTCCTGACCAGCGCACCTAAACAATGGCCAACTGTTAGGTGACAGACACGGGCACCTACATGCAGGTACACAGCTCTGTGAGGAGGGGCAGGAGTGGACTCACCTCGCCCACGTGCTGTTCGGTGAAAAGCCAGTGCAGGACGGCTGAAATAAGTAGGTCACTTTAGCTGATCCGTGACACTCCCCGTTGGGCAGCAACGCACAAACGGACACTACGCCCTTGTCGCCACTCGGAATGTGGAATGTCAGGCTACCATTGGAGCGGTTCCACACTGGGGACCTGTGCAGAACGACGCACTGGAGTTACGTACAAACACTTCCCCTTCGCCTGCACCAGAGTTAAGAGTGACACAAGAGGCCACAGTACGGTATCTCACTGGGCTGGTCAGGTAGCAGAATGGGTCAAATGTACAAGAAGGAAACATGCATTAATTTAAGCAGGGCATAGTCTCAATCAGCTTTTATATAAAGTGATTGATCTAGTGATTGTTAATTGTTAATAACTTCTTTGATGTGACCATGTGAAATTCATCATGTGTTGGTTCCCTCTTGTGTATGTCAATAATATATATTTTCAGTGTACATGTCAGTATGTGTGTTGTATAGTTCAGTGTGTACATTGTACACGTCAGTACGTGTGTTGTACATGTCAGTGTATGCGAGTACATGTCAGTGCGTACATTGTACATGTCAGTATGTGTGTTGTACATGTCGGTGTATATGTTGTATAGTTCAGTGTGTACATTGTACATGTCAGTATGTGTGTTGTACATGTCAGCGTATGTGAGTACATGTCAGTGCGTACGTTGATGAAGATGTGTACTTGCACCACACTGAAAGCCTTCCACATGATCTACTAATTACACCCGAGCAACTTAAAATTCAACCTGAGGTTTTTTTCCAGCCAGCAAGGCCGCAGAGTTTATTGATCTAAAAGCCTACAGGAGAGCATTTACAGTCCATAACAGAGCCATGGCCAGAAAACTTCCCCATGTACCATCTCACAGCTGTAACGCTATGATGCTTTATCTGTAAATCTATAAATTGATTTGAAAATCACATTACGGCGATTGCTGTGACTTCTGCCATGTCAAAACCGATCTAACCGCCACAAACCTGGGTAGGCTAGCAAAGTCTGGAGAAACTATTGACATTTCACGGAACACTCACTCCTTCGGACGGCAGGCCATGTTTCCCTGAATTCGGACCTGTGTCACAGAGTCAAGGTTTCTCCCAAAAATCTTTGCGTTGTTTTTCCCATAGATGGAAATTGTGTTGGGATCTATGAAGTTTATCACTGGTATCTAGAAAATATACAGGGAGGGATTCAGGGTTAAGCAGACTTAAGTCAGACTACAGCATCACCTCAGCAGTGTGCAAGGTTCTGATGGCTGACGTTTGAGGTAAACGATAAATAAAGTAGCACTTTCTGACACCGGACTCTTTAAGTCAGAGTCAGAGTCAGAGTTTCACTCGCAAGAAAAAGCTTCTCTTAAACCATACTAACATTCACCATACTGACATTCACGTCACCCCTTAATTTTAAAGATACCATACTAAAATTCCCCATACTAACATTCACGTCACCTGTTCCTTTAAAAGACACAGTGCCAATGGACAGAGATAAATTCTAAATGCTTCCACTTACAGCGTCAGGGCTGGAAGTATTTGTTTCACACACATCCTGAAAAGAAATAGAGGTAAATCATGGACACAAGACAGGTGTGGTTTGTTTTTCCACAATCGAACACAATACAGACAGCGTCCGTTTGAGTAAAGGAAAGAAATGTAACAATAAAACGCCACAATACAAACACTGTCACTGTTGTATATGAAGTATGTGAACAATGTGTGGGGTGAACTCACCTGTCTTTGACTCTGAGGTGATTCGTACCTGGGTAGAACAATGAGGTAAGTAGTAACTGTATCTAACTATACGGTGAGTCTCACCTGTCTTTGACCCTGGGTTGAGGAACCAAGTTTCCTGGAGCAAGCACGGTCATTAAAAGACCAGGAACAACCAGCATCGTTGCACTCTAAACACCTGTGTGGAATACAAGACTATAGTAAACACTAAATGTACTATAGTCAGCTATGCTAGACAAGCACTGGCCGCTAATCAGCCTTACTACACAGATTCTGCCCTATAACTAAGCCATACTACACACATAATACAGTGTAGAGATAAAGGGAGGCCAGAAGAACAGCCCAACATGGTCAGTCATTAGCTTAGTGATTAATTATCTAAAGCAGGAAAAGCATTCCCCTGTCATTAGAGCTATCAGACTGGAGTGTGATTCAGCAGTAGATACACAATTCCTAGCATCAAATCCTTCCTGAAAGCCTCAGCATCTATTAATTTCCAGAATTACAAAGAATTAAATGTTCAGCACGTGCAACAGGGTCACTTCTTTTGGGCAAATGGAAGTACAAGCGAGAGGGTCCACACATCACTCATGACTCACATGGCAGCTCTGGGCGTTCCTGAGCAGTTCTTCAGTGCCAAGCGCTCAGTGAGATTCTCCCCACCCACATTAAGTTTTACTGTGATATTGAGACCTGCAGAAATGATGAAGGTCTGAAGTAGCATGCCATAAAAAGATTTATGCAGAGAACACAATGCCCAGTGTAACCATGGGAGTACTTGAGAGGGTAAATGTCTAGATCATACTGACTTTCTGTAGGCAGCTTGTCAATGGGGAAGCTACAGGAACACAGGAGAGGTTCTGAAAAGGTAGTTGAGTTACACAATGTTGCACTTCCTGTAATGAAGGCACACGAGAAGGCAAGATTTGCCGAAGTTTTCACACTCATGTGTGCGATGACATTCATGTTGATCTCCTGAGAGGAAAGAAAGCACCCAAATGGTTAGATTAGAAACATGCAAATGTCCTTATCGAAAGCAGCAACCTGCAAGATATAATTCTACCTTTCTGTCCCCCATTGCTCTCTCCTCCATTTTAAAAGACAGCATTTTCTCCTGCACTGAGTCCTCGGGTGTGGAGATCCACACAGACTCATTGCATTCATCACTGAACGTGCATCTAGAGCCATGAACACAGATGCGTGATTAACACAATAAAGTGTAAATTAACACTGGAGAGCGATACACACAGGAAAGCGAATGACACTGGAAAATGACTAACACGGAAGAGGGATTAACACTGAAGAGCAATTAACACTGGCGATAAAATAAAGAGCTACAGTGAGATAATAAACAGAACTTAGCTGCTTACCACACAGTTCCCAACCATCTAAAAAAGTATGGACCCCTAGAACTGTATCTTAAGATTCTTCAGCTTAGAAAACAAATGATTGTGTAAAACCCAGAGGAGGAATTGTAAAGAACCAACCTGTTCTTAGACACACACCACCCACAGAAGGGGTCCTGTACTGACCAGCAGTCTCTCATACTTCTATAGCCACCACACTTGGCAACAGGGACCGTTCTTATCTGCAACACAAAGTCACCAGCAGAACGTTCACTTCTTTGCTACCAAAGAACAATAAAAAACACATGACGGACAAGAGTACAAAAGGAGTGGAAGGCACCTCATTTCCTAAGACCACGTAGAGGTGTCTGTTGTCCACCGGATCCAAGAGCATTCTAGAGAACACAGGTCGGTCATCATCACTTCTGTACAGGGAGACTGGGCATGTTGGTTTCAGGTTTTTGTCCACGGCAAGCTGAAATGCAGAGCTAATAATGTTGATCTTCGCTTGGGCAACATCTCAATATTACCTTGCAGATTACACCTTTGTCACACAAATGTGCTGTATGTGTGAATGAAAGAAAGTTTGGACTGTATGTTGTAAGCAAATGAAATGTTTCCGTTGCTTGTCTCTGACCTTACGTGCAAGATGTATAGCCTGGCCAGTGTACACTGTCTGGCTGACCCCAATGCAGAATTAAACAGTCTAAGAATCCAGTGTTTTGGTGTGTTGATCACTGACCTTGATCAGCCGACCATCACCGGTCCCAACAAAAAGCATCAACCAGGAGTTGACCATCACAGCGGCCACTGATGTCATAGATGGATATTTGAACACCACAGCCTTTGGCTCTATATTGCTCTTGGGTAAGTGTGGCTGTAGGTTAAAGATTGACATTTAGAATGATCATTTAAAGATTGACATTTAGTATTGTCATTTAAAGACTGACATTTAGAAAGGTGGAGGACAGACCACACGGGGACAGCATTTCATTACATCGTACAATTGGAAATCAGACATACCACATTGATTCCATGATCCAGTTAACCTGACACTGTGCTAAATTTCAATAGGCGACTGAATATGAATTAGTAAGGTTCCTTAATGTTTGTTAATAACATACCTTATTGCTACATGTTGTGGAGCAAAAATATGGATCTAAATCTTCTTCAAAATTTATGTCATTCAGATTAATGTTAAAAATGGCCAGTGCGGTGTTTTCAAGGTCAGGCACGTCACCAGCGGTGAAGACACCTGCCCAGAGTCCAAGAGGACTGTCAATCGCAGCTGAGGACAAGAGCTGCGGACGGGGCTTGTCTTTACAGCATTTGAGTTCCACGCCTCGCATGGATTTCAGAATGCTATTCTTTTCCTCGTGGCCCTGCATCCAAAGAAGTCTAACTTGTTTCGAGTTTGTATTTAAATTCAAATTCATGATTATATATATCCGTCCCGTTGCCCATTGAAACCCGTCAATATAGTCAATAGATTTTAAGTTGGTGCCAGATCTCATCACAATGGGTGTACTTAGTGAATGTCCATGTTGCGAAAAAATTCCTCCAGTCCCCTCTCCATCTCGGGTTTCGCGCAGGGCAATGAGAGAATGTGGGTTATCTCTCCCGGTTACGAAATAGACGTCTGTCATAGTGTTCATCAAAAATCCCAGACTCAATACTCCTGGTATGTTCTCTACGTGTATAGTCGTTTTAATATCGTCAGTAGCAATCACTTCACAATATCCATTGCCCCAGGTTCCGCAGCTGATCAGTGTGTGGTTCTTTACAAAAGGTACCAAAATCTTCACCATGTTCGGAGAACTAGAAAAAACCCTTTTCCCTTTTATTGTAAGATTGCCGCGTAACTGGTAGATGGAAACATTAGTGGCGACGTACAGTGTGCCATTTCCAATTGCAAAGTTCACGATTTCTTCGCCAAATTCGCGGCTGTCATCACACCGACTTTGAAACAAAACCAAAGCAACGAGTAAACACTTTTCTATCATTTTTATTCGTGCTTAACCGCACATGGAAACGATGTGAGAGAGCACGCGGAGCGAAATGAACTGTATTCTACGGAACTAGAAGATTGGGACTGCGCCCTGCCCCTTTCATTTCCTGCGTACGGTCAGCGATGAAAATACCACCGACCAGTTTCCCATCCACATTTGGTTCATTTCGATTGCAAATAATTGTGCAAATGGGTTGCTCAATGCAATAGAGAACTGGTACAAATACATGCAAATATATGTTCCAGAGACGATTTTTGTCATCCGAATGTTTTCAGACAGTCGCTCACAGAGGCTTTCTCGTCAGTGTGTTGGTGTCCCCCTGGTGAGAATGCAGGAACTAGTCATTTCAAAGCACGCATAACGAGACACACTTGATATGAGAAATGTTTCATGATCTTTGAACTGAGCCGTCCCTGTGGTATCGGAGAAGAACGATTCGATGTCTGTGCAGTGAGTTCTGGAGAGGCGTATCGCGGAACCATTGATTTCTGCAGTACACAGTTTTCCCAATAGATGACACCAAATCCAAAATAATGTATGGGTAATGGGTGGTTTGCAGACAATTGCACCCCAGTGCGAATAAAATTATTGTATTTAATGTACATAATGTATGTCAAACCACCGATGTACTATGAAGCAGAAAATGGTAGCAACAACTACTATCGTATACAATTCGTGTTACCATGTGTCGTTATAGCATGTGAGACCAATGGCACAGCTATCCATTTTGATTTCCTATCTTTTAAAAACCAACAGTGAATTATACGACTTAACTGCAGTTCTGTGCATGAAACATCGATGAAAACAGCTCAGAACCTGTCAGATAAATTTTTACCTGGTCCTGTGCTGTTGGGCTGTGGGTCTGAGCTCGGACCCAAACCTTCAACTTGCAAAGCAAAAATTACTGTCAAGCAGTAGGTCTATTTACTATAGAACAGTAGCCACTACTGTCTAAAATTAGACGCGTGTTAAAATTTTATAACTGAACACCTAATTTATTTAATATTTGCAGTAATAATGATGCTACGAAAAGTATACTTATAATATTTTTCCCAAAAAGCAATTTGTGTAAAATGCTTTAAATGCTGAATCAAAATAATTAAAATCCACAATGAAATACATTACACACACAGTGTACATTTAATGTGTGTAAGTTTTTCCATGTCTTTTCACAATTGGATTAAACCAGACTATTATCAGAACCAATTGGTTCCAGAGACAAGGCTACATTGAGGATCCTGTACTGAATCTTATCGTAGTGCTCCATATAGTGGCTTCCAAATTGATTCACAGGCCTTACAGACAGACGGACGAACATACTGACATACAGACACAAAGTGCTTTGTGAATCCTCTTTTGGTTTTGATGACCTTGAGAAGATGTTTACGGTCTTTTCTGAGGTTAAGACGCTAGATTTAGTTCCATTTTTTGAGCGCTGGTAGAGTTTTTTCCCCCCATGATCGCATTTCATGTAAAAATAACACATTTTCTCAAAGCTATTAAAATAAAACGGTGTTCTTAAAAACTTGGAACAACTTTGCCAAAATGTTTTTTACTGCGCGCCCCTGAATCCTTATTTGTATTGGTGAAGATACAGTATGACAGGATAGAGATGACAGTATTGGCAGTGTATCCTTCACTTTTCAACACCTGCACTTCAATTCCAAACCAACTGGGATTGGAAGAGACTTGTCGCACTTCTTCACCGTCTCCGTGTGTGTTGGCAGGATTTGTAGAGATTAGCGGAAACACATCAGCACCGTTGCAAATCAAAATATTGGGGAGAAAACACACAAAAAAAACCCACTAGGCTTTCCTGTCACTCAGTCAGGTCACAATAAATCTTCCGTGGAGGAGGCAGGATGAAACCACAGGCTTGGCTGACTGTCGCTATGGTATGACACAGAGAGAGGGAGCGAAAATATAAAGGTTGAACCCTGGCCAAATAACCACACTCAGGGAGAGAGTAGAGAGTGATTTGGATGTAATGAAAAACACCAAATAACGCAAGTAGGGCAGATTAACGGTGGGTCCTAACTCGTCTTCAGGGCACAGAGGGTGCAGTTTGACGTGAGCTAAGCATATGCCATTGCAGTTACTGTTCTCCAATTGGCTCAGCTTCTTAACAGGGTCAGCTATGGCCTGCTTTCGCCTAAAAGGTTGCTGGTTAAACAGAGACTGGCAACATCAGCGGCAGTGCTCGGCCCGGTAGCTGCGCTGCCTGCTTTGGCAGAACTGACCACAGGGCTCAACTGCAATGAAAGCTATGGCTGCTCTGACCGCTGTAAGGTCCAGTGGTTTGTAGCGCTCGGCTTGAAGTATTTAGCTGATTGCAAACGATCAGCTGGCTAGGATACAAAGTAGGGATAGGCACAGGTCCTATCAGGAGAGGGGGGCCGTGAGGGCAAGGCAGGCAATCCCATCTCATTGGCCAGCTGCCACTTCACTCTAATCGTGGTTCCAGGAAAGTCTGTTCCTGTCGGAGTCATTCTGAGAAGCCTTCAATTGGTAAGCCTGAAGAAATTCCCCAGATGTCAGCTAGTCCACCCTGGCCTGTATGAAGGGACACTTTTTGCCTGTTATAATTAAGATCCAAAGTTTGTTAAGTATGTGTGCATGTGCGTGCATGTCCGTGGCTTATGTACGTGTGTGAAGTCAGCAGGCTGTGGGACATTTTGTTCATGTTCATGAACCAACAGTACTTGAAACACCAGTTTTCTAACACTTCATACCCAGAATGCAACATTGCTAGGACAATTTTGTGAACATTGTAGAAATTTAAATACGAGTGTTAGGGGAGAGGGACGATTAGGTCCGCAGCTCAGTTTCATGGCTATTGTGCGTGTTTTGTGATAACAATCTGTAAGTCTACCCCTCAGAACCGACAAAAAAAAAAAAAGCTTCAGGGCTTTAGTGAAAACTAAGATTACTGGGGGTCTTTTAAGTCTCTTGTCCAACCCGCTCCATATTATCCGTCTCCTAACCCGAACCCAAACTAATTTTAACCGAGATCAACGTGAAACACGGTATATAAAGCTGAAAAAAAATAACTGGCCTCCTTCCTCTTCTTGCGGTTTAGGGTGTCAATGTAATTTTTTTCCTCCTGGCTGAATCCATTCCCCCCATGGACCGATACTCTCAACGATGAGGCCTGCAGTAGGGCTTTCGTGTCTGCCCCACACTGAATCCATTCCCCCCATGGACCGATACTCTCAACGATGAGGCCTGCAGTAGGGCTTTCGTGTCTGCCCCACACTG
>JAOVYW010001477.1:0-10264 GCA_025775045.1 Hiodon tergisus | reverse complement strand
ATATGGCATATACTATTATATTATGTTTTACACATATTGATTTTTTTTTTTTTGCCCTACAAAAACGCTTTGGAAACATGGCATGCCAATAAAGCTCATTTTAAAATTGAATTTGACTTAACAAAAAACAATCTGCCGTCTTTAAAAAAAATTTAGTTTAGAATTATGTCATTGCTGTGTCTGTGAATCACCAGAGATATAGTTTGAGAGTACTTTTTAATTACATATTACATGCCTTTGTGTCACGTGTGGACATGAATAGCTGGTTGGAGGCGGTGGCAACAACTTCCTCGACTCCAAAACCAGCCCCACAGGTCCGACACACTCACAGCAGTAGATATATAGCATAAGCTCCTCAGACATAATTAATTTCCTTAACACTCTTGGCTTGTGTATTCTTCCTGATGCTGAATTAGCTGAGTGTTGACATGACCTGATATTCTACTGAGTAAACAAAAAAGATCAAATATTAAAAGAAAGAGTAAAACAACCACTAGACTGCCAGAGGCTGGAAGAGCAAAAAAATGTATGTCAGGCGCAGGAATTTCACCTGACGTAAAAGAAATAGTGACGACAGTGTATACCTGCCAGACAGACATCACACGTCTCATACCAAGCCTGGTACCCTTATAACTTCACCTCTAACACCACCTCCACAGTGACACCCTGCAGTGGAAAAGTAACAAAAGACAGAGTCTGACCGAGCACACTCAGTGACCACAGTCTGGCTGGGAATAAAAACTTGGATTGCCAGGGAGAAAAAAGGTTGCGCTTCCTTTTACGCTGTCCTCAATCAAGCCAATCAAAGACACGTACTTTCTCAAACTGTCAAATCAGTTCACAACATTTCAGCTGCACCTGGACATAGATAAACTGCCAGTCCTGTTAGGAGAGGAGCAGCAGACAGTATACCTGCCTACCACACCCAGAGAGACTGACATACACACTGGAGCACAAGAACCAGGCACTCTCAATTTATTTTTGTTAATTCGAATTTTGAGCTGTCACTTAATTCTCAAGATCAGTACCTAGGTCACTGAGGCTTAAAAGTGACAAGATTTGGCGTTTATACTTACATGTAGACCATACAGATTGAGCAATACTAACCACGACTGGAGATTGGGTTAAATTCGTTTTCGAAATCGGCTAAAGTCAGCTACGATAATTAGCAGTTAGTTGAATCAACGACTGCAAGAGGGTTGTTATTTCGCTCGCTTGAAGTTTGGGAGACAGACGACGATGCAAAGTCGCACTACTCCACCATCTGGTGATAAAGTGCCGGACAGGGAGGCTACATTTTCTGTACTCACCGTTGTGTATAACAAAACAAACGGCAGCAAACGTGTAAAAAATTGGATATATTTAAATGTATACATTTATATGAAATACGCGGTACCGAGATAAAATAAATATTGCCATCAATATTTTTTTTATATATATTATTATTAATTATTTATATCTAATTATCTAAATTATAATAATGTGAACAAGGCGCACCAGCGCCTCTTTTTCCTGAGACGCCTGAGAAAGTTTGGATTGAACCACCACATCCTCACACTGTTCTACACCAACACTGTAGAGAGCATCACTGCCTGGTACGGCAACTGCACCGCCAGCAACGGCAAAGCCCTGCAAAGGGTGGTCCGAACAGCCAGACACATCATCGGGGATGGGCTTCCCACCCTCCAGGAGATCTATACCAGTCGGTGTGCGAGGAAAGCTCGGAAAATCATCAGAGACTCTAGCCACCCTAGCCATGGACTGCTCTCACTGCTACCATCAGGCAGGCGGTATCGCAGCATCAAGACCCGCACCAGTCAACTATACTACAGCTCCTTCCCCAAAGCGATCAGAATTCTAAACTCCTAATTGTGACACATATATCCACGTATACATTAGCACCGCACTTTAAGTTTGTCTTATTTTGTGTAAATTTCTTATTTCGTGTATTCTGTGTCTCAGGTGTTTTATTGTAAATCAGATATTATTGTATATTGTACAGTATATTGTTATTATTCAGATGTATATTATTATGTGAGAACTGTTATGTTGCTTGGAACAGCACCCACGACTTTCACTCACTGCTTACACTCGTGTATGTAGTTGAGTGACAATAAAAGGATTTGATTGGATTTTTTTGGGATCCTAAAGCCAGTAAAGTAGAAACAATACTTAGCGCAACGTGGTTTCCTAGGCAACGAACGTCAGATCTGCGTCAAGCGTAATGAACGCGGGAATGAAAATAGCCGAGGCGCGTTTTTAAAAAAATATTTTGCTAGCCATGAACAACATAGGTAAAACATATCCGATATAACATAAACATTTTCTCAATTTACTTGCCTGTTTTTAAAGGTAAGACGTGTGATTCTTATTATTTCTAGTTTCTGTTTGCTAGAGAGTAGTTATATATCTTAACAACAAGCAAACATTGACACCCACGGTCAAACGTAATTAGCAAGCGGCTAACTAATTTCCCTATTGGAAAGTTATATTTGAGATTTCTGACATTTATTATTGCATACGTTTGTGTTTATTTTGTAATGTAAACCGTTCAAAGGTATTTTTAATGTTTTTGCAATTGTTATCTGATCAGAATCTGGTTAGCTATAACGAGATATTTATTTCAGCTGTATTACTCTCGTGTTTTGTGTCACGCTAGGAATAGGTTAAACGGGTGGATTTAAGCATTTATGAGTAAGACAATCCGAACAATGCACTATTCGCTATGCATTTCATTAAAGGATGGTGTCCCCCCCCCAGGAGTTCTAATAAATGATTATGGACGCTACGGAAACACGATTCGCGCACCTTCTGCAGCCCATCAGAGACCTCACCAAAAACTGGGAGGTGGATGTTGCCTCGCAGCTGGGGGAATACTTGGACGAGGTGACGCTCCCTTTCTCCATGGTTTACGTTACCATGAGAAGTTTGTTTACACTGGGATAGACCACTCACTCGTTTTAAAAAGTAAAATGTTGCTAAAGTGAATTTTTAATTAACCTTTTTAATCATACTGTGAAACAAATTCAAATAGTTTTGCAATTATTGTTACTTGGAAAGTTGTTCTGGAAGTTAGATTTTTGAGAAAGCACCTCTAGATTGTTTTGTGGCTGCATCTACTCAATTTTTTGTTTGGCAGTTGGACCAGATCTGTATTTCATTTGATGGAGGGGAAACCACGATGAACTTCGCAGAGGCCGCTCTGCTTATTCAAGGCTCCGCATGCATTTACAGTAAGAAGGTGAGAGTGGAAATGGTGTTCAGGAAATATTAGTGTTCAGGTGCTCTCTCACAGGAATGTTTTGCTCACCTAGTGACACTGTAATAGGGGGAGCTCTACAAAGCATATATGTTTGTGAGATCAGTTACTGGTGGAACTATTCAGCTAACCATCACTAACTGAAGTGCCTTTCGTTTGTCATTTGAAGAATTGAGGAAGAGTTGGAGAGTAAAACTTAATTAGTGCATTGAATTCAGTTTTTGTTTTAAACTTTTGGTTCCACGAACGATACTCTGAGATCTGCACAGAGCGCTGTACTTGTTTGTGGGACTAGATGTTTTTGTTGGGACCCATCGCTAGGCAAGAGACCGTGACATGCATGTTATTTCTCACCTGTTCTTTTCAGGTGGAGTACCTTTACTCCTTGGTGTACCAAGCCCTGGACATGATCTCAAACAGAAAGTAATCTGAGACTTTATTCTCGTGGCCCCATTTGCTCTATGCACGTCTTTGTCGTCTTGCCCTTATTTATTCAAGGGGGAAACGTAATTTATAACTAAGTGCAGATTTTACACAGTAATTGGGTATGTTATAGTTCTGTGTTTTGCGTCATTAGGCGAGACAAACAGGCTCCTTCGATTGGCCAAGATGGCAAAGACAAGGATGTCGTTCTTGGTGGCAAAAACGATAAAGTGGAGGTAAGTCACTACTCCCCTTTCTCTATGAGTAAGACATAAATTGAGTAGAAGAGGGCAATGTTTGTCAAAGCAACGGAAGAACTACAGCAGAAGTATGGTGGAATATTCTAAACGTAGCGAGCGGTAGTGATTTACACATGTAGTCATAATATTGTTTCATGTACTTAGTCAGAGACTTGCATTTTAAAGATGGATTGAATCTGCTGTCAGTCACAATAAGAGTGGCTTTTAACATTTTCTAACGCAACATGAGAAAGCTAGTATTCTGAATCCATCAACGTAACACTCTTCCAGTGTCGAATGAAACTCTCTTTAATTCTCCCTGAAGTTTCTATTGCTGGATGACATCGGTGAGAAGAACCCGCCCAATATTGAGATGAGAAATGATAGTGATGATGTAAGTTTGTCTCTCACTCTCTTTGCCCTCGTTAAGTCTTCTCGTAACATTCTTTAATCCAACCCCGGGGGAAATGCATGGGGTCCTCATAGGTTGGCATGTGGTTGACTTTCTCTTTCGCTGTTCCTGCTCAGCTTCAGGGACTGGAGGTAGTCAGACTTACGCCAGAGCCTCTGATTCCTGTTGAAGATGGGGAGAAAAAGAAACTTCCCCTCTACAGGTATAAATGGCCACACACCCCTATCGTCAATTGAAATCGTCAATCCGTGCATCTTTGATGGTTGCAATTGAAAGAAACACACATGCAGTACTTGTTTGGAGACAGTAGGGGTTGTGTCGTTCACCCATGCTTGTTGCAGTAAAACTAAAAAAATATATTGTTGTGGCAGAATATTGAGAAATGACTGGTGTTGTTAACATCCTGTGAGGGGAACCCAGTTAAATGGTGGAAGTGTCACTTTCCCAGCCATAAAGGAGAAGTCTTGGCCAGCTGTCGAGACTTCTGGATGAACAACGTCACCCCCCATGCCAATGGGACCATCCGCCTGGACCTTGCCACCACTCCGTCGCAGTTCCTGAGGGATATGCCGGCCAGGCTACAGAACTCGGGTGAAGTTTTGGTCGAGCTCCTTCGGGCCTCCTTTGAGTCCTTGGCGAAAATTCTGCGCACTAATGACTGAGCCGAGCAAAGTAACTCAGGCCGTTAACATGGACGCTAACGTTTCTCTGTCCGGTGCTAGAAGGAGGTCCCGCCACTGGGGACGTCAGTGACCGGGAGGCCCCCTTGCTGCCACTCAACCTGTCTGAAATACCAGGTGAGGAAGTGGTTTCTTACACGCATAATTTAATTTAAGCGCTGTGCTCTAGACCACCTGCTTGTCCCAGGTTGGAAGAGATGCTCATTTGTCAGTAGTATAATTATCTATCAAATTTTTTTCCATTTAACCTCTCATGCTGTGGCAACAGAGGATGCTGGGAGTGAGGGTGAGGCCTTCCTCCCTCTGGAGGACAACGGTATGGAGCTGGACCAGCAGACCCACACACATGTGGAGAGGCATCAGGTACAGCTCCCTTTGGTGTTTTGGTCAGGGTCTGAAAGTGTCCGAGGGTTTTGGCCAGCGTCTGAAAGTTTGCAGGGGTTTTGGTCAGGGTTTTGAATCCTCTTCCCTCCTACTTTCTCAGGCCCCCTCTGAGAGGCGGATGTTGAGGGAAAGGCCGGCTGTCGAACCTGAGCAGGTGAAGCAGAAGGTACCACAAACTTCCTCACACATGGGTATTCAATCTAGGAGATGGTCGTTACCATTTGTCGTCATCAAACCATATTGACTTGGAGGTCACTGATCTTTTAACTTCCATCTCGTACTAACTAATGCATCCCGCTGTGGTCGTCCTTACTCAGGAGATTTCTGATCCATGGAAGTGTCACAACCCTTTCTCAAGCTCTGAAGACAAACCACTCAAAATAGGTGAGTAAAATAGCCTAATCTTTTCCGTTTTTTAAATTGCTGTGATTTTTTTGGGACTAATGGAGACTGCGTGCTGGAAACAGTGGGTTTACTCCGTCCATCTGTCTGTCTGTCTGTCTGTGTGTGCGCGCGCGCGCGTCAGGGAAACACTTCACCATCCCGCAAGGCTTGCAGGAAGTGTCTGGTAACAAGAGGAAGAGGAAGGGCAACTCCAAACTGCAGGACTTCATGACCTGGTTCAATGGCACCCGTATGTACATGAGTGCCTGGACACATATGCTATAGGTGGCGTGTTTGTTGCCTTGACTTAATTTTACTCTTACTTTTTTCAGTATCAGAAACATTAAACCGCAAACCAAAGAAGGGTCCCTCCTTTGCAGGTAAATCTTAATTTTACTTTTGAGACTTTTTCTTTTCTTTCTATAGACAGGATTTATTCTGTTAAATTGTATTTTTCAGGCATTAATTTCCTGTTGTATATCATGATGACTGGGTTAATATAGCCTTACATTTAATGAATCAATTTACTCTGTTTTTTTTTATGTGTGTCCATCCCCCAGACATGGAGGACCTGTACTGGAGTCACATGAAGGAAAGACTGAAGTCCCTGAAGAGCATCCACAGAAAAGCGGTAAGTGTGGTGAGGGTGTGTCAACCCTCACACTGGGACTTGACCCTGCTGCTGCTTTTGAGAACACTTTCACAAAGCCTCCCGTTTGTGACCTTGTTTCAGGGTATGTTGTTTTCCCGAGAGGACCCGGAGCCTGTTGAAGTGGAGCCTGGCGAAGCGGAGGGGGAGGTGGAGGTCTTCCGGGAACATCCTGCTGGGGGTGACTGTGATCTGGGGCAAGAGGGTGAGTCTTCACTCCACTCAAATTCGTTGGGCACAGGGGTTTTTTCCCCCATGCTTGGTGGCATATAGCAAGAAGCGTTGTACTGGTTGTTAATGAGTATCTCAGTGGGCTGGATTTAATGTGGCGTTAAAACGACACGCAGCATACAGCTGTCAGCACATCTTGGGTGCTTGGGTAGGGTTACTCGGGGGAAGGGACGGGGAGTCAGCCATTGACCCCAGCAGGAGGTGGACGTCCCGGTTGTCACCTTCCCTGGCTCCTCCACAGGGGACGATCTCTCCGACCATGAAAACTACGGCATAGAGGCTCCAGCAGCAGCCCTGGACGAACAGGAGCTGGCGATGACGGGTAACTCCCCCGACTGCTAAATATTTCCCTGTAGTCCCAGGAATGAGTCGTGTCTACGAGTGCTGTGAATCTCCTGTCACAGTATAAGCAACCGCATTGAACATGAGTGGTGAGAACGGGTCCGTCCTGAGTGGTGTTGGTCTTGGCCAGAATCTCGCTTGTTGTCACAGGCGAGCTCCTGGCGTCTCAGCCATAAATCGGTTTATAAGTGGTTAACTTCCACATTCTCAGATCTAGTTGAGTTCCGTTGTTTATTTAAAAGCAAGACAGTGATGTAGACGTGTGTCTGGGTCCATCACAGTAACATGTTGCGTGTGACAGGAGACCCTTGTTAGCACCCCCAGAAACCCAGAGTCTGACGCAGAATTAGGCAATTTTTTAATGATGGCCTGGTAAAATTGAAAAAGGTTTGTATGTGGTACCATATATACAAATAGTTTTTCAGGGATGGAAGTTTCAACCTGGCATATGTGATTGTCGGCTTCAGAAAGAGTCAGTAGAGTTTGAATTGTGATTTCCCTGCATAAACTGGCGCAGCACATGTTATTTTTTAAATAAGGTGGCCATGGATGTAAATGAGGTGGTTGATGTAAATTATGCTGGTTTGTAGGTTTTGTGAAGTAATATTCTTTTTGGTGTTTTAATTCGGATTTTTATGTTGAGGTAAGATGCATAAACAAATCTAATTTTTTTCTGGGTCAGTTTTTACTGTAACCGGTTACGTGTTCGTGTCTTCCTTTAGCCTCAAAAATTGAGAGATTCACCTACGAGGACTTGGTGAAGAAGAATGTGGTAGGTGCCTCCTCTTCCCTGCTAACACCGCTCCCTCACAGTGTTTCACTTGTGTGATTTAACGGCTCCACGTTTTTTCCCAGGATCTTTTCCTGGTAAACTCGCAGAAGTATGCGCAGGAGACTGAGCTGTCACGCCGTGTGAAGGACTGGGAAGAGAAGATAGACCCGCACCTGGACGCTCAGGTAGGCCTGTGGATGCAGACGCTCAATGCGCCGTCAATGTGCGCGGCGTACTCACCGCTGTACACGGTTCAAAATGAATGAAGGTACACGATTCAGATTTGCCATTTAGGGAGACTCGGCCTCCTTTCCTCTGGGGTGCCAACTACAGCAGTCGTGACACAAATGAGTACAGCGCGACTTAACGTTTTCACTGCTGGCAGGAATCCCAGAGCACGCTGGCTGTAGGAGACCTGCAGCAAAGATGGCAGGGTTGGCTCTACTTGCGTTGCCAACGGCTCAAACTCCCACTGTCTTCTGCAGGAGGAGAGGCAGGCCTTCGACATCCACGACTATGGGAACAGGATGGTGGAGGCCCTTGGCAACGTCGGGGGGAGGCGCTCCTTCGCCTCCATCGTCAGAGGCATGGGGAATCACGAAGTGTGCAGATACATGCTGGCATCCCTACAGCTGGTGAGTCCACATGTATCCGTACACGGTGTGAATGCTGCATATCCACTCAAATGTAGTAAAATTACTGACATGCATACTCACAAGCATGTATGATTCCAGCACACACTACATGTATACACAACGTATGCAATCGATACAGACCTAGGCACTTGTTATTTTCTGCCCAAGTTCACACTCTTGGTCTGTCACAAATTCACAGTGCTTCCTAGGGCCAGGACTTAATCCTTCTCACTGTTCAAAAAAGGCAAATTGCTTCAAATGAATTTAGATTTGTCTCTCAGGCAAATGACCACACGGTGGAGATCCACCAGCAGGAGGGTCTGGAGGAGGCCATGGACACTATGGAGCTCACTCTGCTCAGCAAGCAGAGAGCCCACGAGCGCTTTAAGATCCACATCGCCCCATCCCTGACTGAAAGTCAGTGAGGTCCAGGAGTCTGTCTGGCGGCCCGATTGCTGCACGGCCTGTCCAGCACCCAGAGACCACCCGTGGCTGAACTGGGAGCAGTTTGGAACGTGGCTCTCATCACCATATGGATGCTACAGGAGTCTCTAATGGCAGTGGGATTGTGGCCAGCCGGTCCACAGTACACACGGCTGTTTATGTACATGTAATCAGCGCACGTTTTCCCGGTGTTATACAACCAGGATTATTTTGTATGGTGTATGCATCTCTAGCTTGCATTTTCTGTATGTCTGAGTCTACTTGTGTACTTTAAAAAGGGTGAGTGAAATAAAAAAATTAAAATCCATCTCTGATCCCTTTCCTCGTTGTTAGGACTGATTGATTTTCCTGTCTGTCAACATTGTATAGCAGGTTGAATATGGAAGACAAGCAATTTCCTGGTGAATGGTAAATAAGCAAACAATTTTTATTTTTAAAATCCTTGTTTCCGCTCACTACCTGGCGAAGCCGAGTATTTACTGGGTGGACTTTATTTTAACTGCAAGTAAGACAAAAACCTAGCACAGTGATTTGTTATTGCCTCTGTGTTGATATGGCCGTGTATGTTCGTATTGCCGTGTGTTTTATTTCTATATTAGTCTGACTGCACACAAACTAAACGGCACAAATGAATGTGAAGTACATGATGCACAGGCAGGCTTTGGTCTACTTTCTTCAACCCTTCCATCTCCACCAACCTCTGCCTCTCCCTCTCATCCCTCATCTCTATCCCTTTCTCCACCTCTCCCCATCCTCTGCCTCTCTCCCTCACATCCCTTACCTATATAGCAAGCCAAGTTCAGTTACAATGAGAGACAGGGAATTCGACCTAGGCCTTTTATTTGGCAAAAACTCATATACTAATTGCAAACAAAACTAATTTTAACAAAACAAATTAATAATCCACTCAGGCAAAGTAAACAGCTTCATAGCTTTTAAATAATTGAATTAACTGAACGCTGAAAACACACAGACCTTTCAGTCTAAATTGACCTTTCAAGTCTTAATTGCCCCCACCTAGGAGTGCTTCAGTCCAATCAACCACACTCAGGTGCACAATGGCTGTGGGTGTGGCCCCACAGCTTGTCAGTCAGGACAGGCCTGGGCGTGTCCCCAGTGCTTGAGGGTGTGGCTCCTATCTGCCTGCCTCACTGGTCAGTTGCTATTTTTCATTAAGGATTACCAGCACTTGGTGGGAGTTTGGGGAATAAGTCCATGATCAATCCATAAAGTTGTCACTTTACATATTGATCGTTTAAACCTCTTTATTTAAATTCTCTTTTAACCTTTTGTTACATTTATCATATCCTTTGTAGAAATATTATGCTAAAAGATATACTCGCCAATTAGCAAAAGGTTAATGTGTAAGGGTAATGCATGATTAAGCAAAACATTAATAAAGCTTATGAA
>JAOVYW010001476.1:0-16201 GCA_025775045.1 Hiodon tergisus | reverse complement strand
TCTCGACCTGCCGGTAGTTGCTTGGGGTTCAGTAGTTACTTCTTGGAAGTCCTAGAATGGTAGAGCTTAGGTGGAAGAGGAGTGTATTAGGTTCCACATGTACCACAGGGAGGGTGGAAAGCAAGTTGTGCAAGAAGGCGTGCTCTATGTCCCATTTCGGTGAGTGCAGTCTTTACATTTCTACTTTGTACAAATAAATCTATTTCTTACCAGTATTTACCTTTTTTCCAGCTATTCTTGAGTTGGTTGTGGCTATAGCCCCCTCCCCTTGACAATGACAACGTTTCAACCTCTTTTTGATTGGCCAAGATAGGGGCTTTTGTGTTTAGGGTTTCAGATTGGAGGCTGCTGAATCAAGATTAGCATTTTCTGAGGGAAGGACACCCGCAGAGGTACTTGTCTGTATGGTATCCCTTTTCTTCCTGTATTTCTGGCCTTTGATCCTCTGTAAGGTCATGAGGCCTGGTTTGGGTCTGCTGAAGTGTTCAATACCTTGTTGTTTGGCTCAGTCAATGCTTTTCTGACTACCATGTTAGATTTGTTCTGGCATCTGTTTGTTCACATATGTTCACAATTGTCATGTCAGAAATTTTTCCATGCTCCAAATTTGATACACATGGCTGTAACTTCATGGCTGGGACCAACATTCTCTGCTTCAAAACCAATTTAAATGACATTTTGAAAACAACAATTGTACAGTAATAATTGTGCGGAAACTTCAGGCCATAATTATAACACATATTGCATGATAATGTTGAAAAACTGCTATGTCCATATTGCTCTCTGAGTTTAATTTTGTGATATCAAACCTATGACAGCTATGACAGCTAAGTCATAGTGTAACATGTCTAACTGAACAGTCAATTCCTGATCAAACAGAATGATGGTCCACTTTCAATAAGACATTACCACACAATCTTACTAAGTGAATCAGTAAAAGTGAATCAGTATAAACGCTGTCATTACAAAAATGTATATGTTTTGCAAATAATCCCAGAGAAAATAGAGGGTGGGGTAAAAACTGGGGTGAAGCTAAGGGCATATCAACTATGAGTAATTATAGGAACTATTGTTATACTTCGGTTACATCATTCCAATATAATTTATTTTGAAAGAGATCTATTAACCATTGCCAATGTTGATTGAGATAACAGTGACACTGGCACTCTACCAAAATAATCAGTGTGACCTGTAAAATATTAAACCAATGCTGACATTCATGTATAAACAGTTTCCAGTACATTGCTTTCTATAAAACTTTGAAATCTTTAAAAAAAGTTTTCATTGGCATCAGTTATAATACAGCATAAAAACTACTCCTTGATAAATTTATCCATAACACATATTGTAGGCAAAAAAACAAAATTCATTTGTAAATGATCCAGCAGCTTGCTGGTTTATAATTGTGCTCTCTTTTACTGTGAAAAACAGTCACAGAATACCCTTGCACTCAGAATGTTTTTTAGTGAGAAAGGAAACTGTTAGTGGGTTTGACAAGTTTTGGCAAAATCACTGTACTTAAGGGAAATAGTGACGCTACCATTGATGTGGTAACGAAACCTGTAGGTGTAAAAAGCAAGTGGTTTACGCCTAGGACACTCAACGTTCAGTTTTATTAAACTGAAGCTAGCTACCGCAGCCTGTGTGTGAAACGCAATTAACGTTTTATTAATAAGTAGGAGAATTCGCATCCATATATTTTTATTAGAGACTTGATTAACAGTTCATAAGGAAATTATAGGCGCATAAGTGAATAATTTTGATTCCCTTTAAACGTGCATTGGAAAGATTCACACCAAAATGTCATATCACATATCTAACACCATATATGGGGAAGAGTGTAGCTCAAAGCGTGTAGAAATTGTAAAAAAGTATCGAGATGATATGGGAAGTAAACAAACTGCATTTCACTCCAACTCAGAAACGCGTATTTCCAACATGTCTGGTCGTAAATATGATTAGGAAATATCCACAACATAGATAAATGCGTGTGACAGAAAAGGTTAGCGTAAAGCGTATATAAAACAAGTATGTTAAATGTCTAGCGTTGCAGTCCCAGTCAAGAGTTAAATTATCTATATAATTCAGATTTGAGCGGCACGGTGGAAACAGCTAGCGGTGTTGTCTCAAAACATCCTTTGGGTCTTTGTCCTCCCACGCTTCAAATAAAGGAATGGGGTCCCTGCCTCATTATGTCTGCCGGGCCAAGCTCCGGCGTACCGCAGAGCTGACTTGAATTCCAACAGATGAAGATGTCTGTGATTAAAGGTCCGAATTCGTAAACTCCGAAATTATCTCTAACGTTAGTGTCCAGCCTACTAGTCAGACTCAGGTAGTAGATACAGTAGTACAGTTTTTCAGTGTCGGAAGATCGTATTTGCGGTAGTTACAAGAGCACTACAATACAATACACGCATTCAGTTCAAATGAACATGAATTACAGGTAAAATGAAATAAAATACTACCGTCTAAGCACCTACGTAGTGTACTACAAGGACAAAGAAAAACTTTAAATCGAACGCGTCTTCGGTGGCATTATCTGATGTCCCGCCTTAGTACAAAGGGGACCAGTGACAACACAGAAATCCAGATAGTGTACAAATCACAAACGCGAATTTTAAAAACGTCATATTTTACAGCCCGGCATCCCAAGCGTGTTTATCAGTGTTTCCGCCAATGACATGGGCATGTAGATTTTCACTTCGCTAAATGGGATGCAAGGGTTTCATTTATTGTACACCGTTTTAAAAACAGGTAATTACAGCTATGACGAACGTCTTATCAGCCGTCCCATGGCGTTGTCTTACTTAGTGTGCTACCAGAACCAAGTGCGTGTACTGCAACCTTGAACGCTGAGCTTTAAAGAAAAACGGATGTTTTGAGATTAAAAAGACTAAAAAGACGTGTTGTTTTTAGCCTACTCCTGTGGTATGTGATGGTTTATTTTAGAATGCTTGCATTCATCTGAATTAAAATATTTAACACATACGTTGCTGGGGCTTAAACCCGATTGTTGTAAGAAATGAATATGACGTATTTAACAATATTTTCTTTTTCCGACCTAGGTAGAGGATATACATCCTTGTAATCCCGGCCGAGTCTTCATTTATTACATCACGGGAAAGCGCTAAGGTCAGCATATGACTATTGATGATAAACACGCAAGGTGTTCTTTCTAAAACGGAAAACTCCCGCAGTGTTACATATATGAAATGTGACTCTATTATAACGTGTAAATAGTTATGTCGTTATTTTTTTTGGTGTTGTTGTTGTTTTTTAACCCGGAGGCATTTTGAGTCAAGTTGCCAGTTGAGGCTGGTGACATTGCTGAGTTGTCTGTGAAAGTGATGCAAATATGTGCAAACAATGCTGAAGCTGGCTTCTTAGTCGCCAGATTTTTATTAATTGTAATTTGAAATGGTTAAATCGCATTTGGCACCCAACCCTTGCAGATTAACAAATGCAGCAGAATTAAACCCACCGTGGTTTTCTGGTTTAATAAATAATGGCAACACAATTTTACCTTGTAAAACACGGTGGATATAAGAATGTAATTCAGCATCTAAGAAAATATGCACGCTCATACCATTAGCACATGCAACTAATTTTGTGGAACATGTATCTTTTTTGTGAACAATTTCACTGTATTTTTATGTAATTGCGTTCATCCTCGTAAACGATTAGTAGTAATGGTAAATGCTTGGTAAATGCTATCTGAAACTCTGATGCAATAGAGGTAGTTCATCCTGGCGCACTAGCCCTTTGTAAAATTGGTTAACTTGGGTCTACATTTATCAGTTAAGAAGTGTAACCTAGTAAAATAGTTGTTGTTATATTTTACAGAAGCAAGCATTTAACAAATGAATCTCTTGCATGCTGTTATCTTTCCAGGATGGGGTTAAAATATCATGTTTCATTGCCTATGGCAGCCGGGGCCTTATTTGTGGCCATTCCTTACAGTATCTCATTTGTGGGTCAGTGGATATATGGTTGGCCCAATAAACCAGGATACAGGAAATACATTGAAGCTCTGAGGCCAAGGTAAAGCCATATGCATAATTTTTTTCTTGCAGATTAATCATTTATGGGTTGGGAAAGGTAATTGCGCCTCAAGTTCTTTAATGATCTTTGTGCAAATTTTCTCCTCAGGAGGATATACTGTTTAACACGAGCTTTGCTGGAAATGCTGAAGTATCTGCAATATGGCAAACTCTACTTTCAGTGGAAATTGTGGTACAAGAATGACGCTAATGATAAACACTATGAAAAAGTAAATTATTTTGTCTCATTGTCTAAGGAAGCAATAACTTTCATGATTCATGTTCTTCCATTTCATTGTTCATACAACTTATTCAGATGAGAATACAATCTGAAAAACTACAAAGCAAATATGGCATAATCATTTTACTGGGGAATGATAATTTTGTATTTGTATTTGAATTGAATTTTCTTTCTTTGCCATTTCTATTTATTATGGTTTCAGTACATAATCCAATATGTATGTGTGTGAGAGTGCTGTGTGTAATGCTTGTCATTCACTTCTATAGGGGATTTCTTTTGGTCAACGAGGCAACAAATTGGATCTGTACTATGCTCCCAAAATAGACAAAGCAAGTGGAGTCCCTACACCTGTTGTAGTTTTTGTTTATGGAGGTGCTTGGGGTTCAGGAGAGAGGGCCACATACTGTCTGCTGGCCCTTCAGATGGCAAAGGAGCTCAATGTAACAGTAATCTGTCCTGATTATTCCACTTATCCAAAGGTGTGGTACCACCATGATGTCTTACACGTTCTGGTTCAGTAGCACTTATTTGTGGAGAAAATTGAATTCATTTTAATTTTCATCATTTTAGGGGGATGTTTTGGATATGGTTCAAGATATTGCTGAAAGTCTGGTCTGGTTGAGAGAAAATGGGCATATGTTCAACATAGACAAAGTAAGTGGTAAACACAGATGGTATTTTTATAACACTTTAAGGATAACAGCTATGTTTGCTTGAAATAACCCTTCATTTTTTCCTGGCGACAAAGGAAATATGACTACAATATATATTCATTGTTGTAGCTCTTGACATTAGTGTAACTGCTTTTTAAATCTTTGTTTAGGAAAATATTGTAATGATTGGCCATTCGGCTGGCGCTCACTTGGGTGCGCTGACCACACTCTTTCTGGCAGAGGGAAATGAGAAACTGGCCATAGAAACAGCCAGGCAGAAGGAAATTGTCTTGTCTGTCAAAGGGGTTATAGGTAAATTAAGCGATTAAATTGTTAGATTACAGAAAACAGTTCAAAATCTTAAATGCTTTTTTATCTGATTGATATGCTACTTGTTAATTAATTCTAGTATGTTTTCTATGTGAAATATTAAACTTTGTTAGTGATAATTTTGTTGATATTAATGGGAGGGAAAGGGCCATTTGCTTTGTGATCAGATGTACATTCAACACGCTGCCTTTCAGGTTTGAGTGGAGTGTACAATATCATGGATCAATATCAACATGAGAAAATGAGAGGAATTGAGTACGTTTCTACGATGCACAAGGCCATGGGGGGAGAGGATAATTTTGATTATTACTCGCCTACAGTCTTATTGATGCAATATAGTCAAGAAACATTGGAGAGGTAAGTTGCTGTTTTGCATAGTTTACAGTATGTTATGTCTGTGTGTTCAAATCGGTGTTAGTAAAAATGCTATTTTGAACTCTGGGAACAACGCTCACTGCCTCTTCAACTTAAAAACTGACCTGAAGCCACCATTTTTTGGGTTTTGTTGGTCCTGTAGGATCCCTCCTTTCTGCTTGCTCCACGGAACCAGTGACATAATCGTTCCTGTTGAGTCGTCTGTCAGGTTCTCAGAGGTCCTTACCTCTCTCTCTGTTAAGGTGTCCCTCTACCTGCTTCCCAAAATGAACCACACAGACATCGTCACGGACCTCATGGCACCTGACCGGCACTTCTACCACACTGTCTTTGGCTGCATTAAACAGGAGTATAATAAATTTACTGGAAAGCCTTGAACTTCCTTCTGTGACACGTTAAAGAAATATCATAATACTGAGTTCTTTTTGTTTACATTCCTTCCTATTTATTTATTTATTTCAAATATTGGAATTACCAATTACCTTTCCTGGTTTTCCTACACATTTGAAATTTGGAATTAGCAATTCTGTATGCAGCTACTGGTAAAAATCCCAGTAAAAAAGGCAACAAGGACGCTGCAATTGGTTCCTCCAAGTCACCATGTTCCCAATATTTTGCATTGAACATGTTACAGGCCACAGCACTGTAGAGGAGATTTGCTACTACCTGGGGGATAGGCACAGCTAGACTATGCTTGCCCTGAAGTAAACAGTGGCTGCATCCCATGCCAATTTAACCCCATCCTACCCCAGGTGGCACTCAGTTTTACACTGTTGCATACAACTCCTGGTCATGGTCGACAAATTGCACGATCCAGCGGATTTTTATCATAGGTCTCAGTCTGCACTCGGGTGAGCGCCTTGCCCGACTGAGACACTAGGGAGCCACTTCAAATTTCTAGATCTGTTTCAAAAGTATTAGTATGTCAGTTTAGCATTTTTAAGTACGTTTTTTTTTAAATTATTATTCATTATAACAAAACAAATGGAAACTAGGTCAAATGATTAGACTACCTAATGTGTTCAGAAAGACTGACTTTAACCAGTATTAAGCTCTTAATTGCACTTCGTTTTACAGTATTAGTTGGATTTGGACAGAGTATGTGATTCTGTGTGAACAATGTAAAGTGAATTTTTTATTAATTTTTTTTGTTAGGTTTCTTCAAGCTCTGCTTTATTAGTTACTGTAAACTGTTATGATGGGGTATTTTTTATATCCCTTATTTTATACAGGGGTTTCAAAAATGTGTAGACTCAACTTGCTAGCTACCCTGAAAAAAATGAGTTGAATGCGTAACAATGTAATTGGACTTTAACTATGTACCTTGTGTTTCTCGTTTAAATGTATAATTTTGATTCCCTTTTGTAAACCATTGTAAAAATATACATATTTTTAAATGTAAACAACACATTCATCTTGCTACTTGATAGCAAACATCTCTTTATTTGTAACAATGAAATTTACATGTAGGTATAAGAAATTGTTTAAACGTGCCATTGACATTTTTGGTTTTTATCTACGCCTTTTATCATTCTCTTGCACGCTGAGGAAGGTTGAATACTGTAACATGTCCATGCAATAAAGTACTATTTTTTAAAAACACCAAGTTGTATGGGTGCTGTCCTTACACACACACCACTGGGTTACTGTGGGATTGAGTGGCAAAATTTATATTAGGATTGAGTATGTAAATTAATCTTTTTGGGTGGGTGAGAATTTAAGGATTTTTATACATAGGGCTGAGAATTGAGTTGACATAGCTGCATGCTAATGAAATATGTGTAAATTTCAATATACTGGTGTAATTTGCAAAAAACATAGGTACTAGAGTATTTGATGAAATGAAGGAAAAATTTAAATGCCCTTCATGTATGTAGAAATTTGACATATCTCTAAGCACAGTTAACTTTATTAATCTATAATAATGGACAGTATTTTAAATAAAGAATATTCAAAAAATTAACACCAAAAACATTTTAAAATGGCTCAGCCTTTTGCAGGGGGGGCTTAAGCCCCCGCTTGCCCCTCCTCCCGCCGTCCTTGACAAAGATGCACCCAGAGTTCTAAAATGAGCCATCTTGCACAAATGATTTAAAAATCAATCAATTAAACTTTCATAGCACATTTTTACAAATAAAATTTGTCACAAAGCATGAGAACTCCTTAAAATCGAATAAAAAATAAATAAATAATAATTTTACAGTAGTGTCACTAATGTCAGGCAGAACACGTAAATTCCTCAAAGAGTTAAAACCCATTTCTGAAAATGTTATTTTCTGCTCGTTACATATGATGTCTAGAGGCATAAAAATTGACGTAGTCCAAAAAACAAAAACAAAAAATAAACTGTCCAAATGGTCCAGTTTCCAGCTAGGTGTGTTATGCAATGAAGTCTGTCTGTGTGCCACACTGCACACCATCTCTTCTACAAGGGCAAGGTGAAGATATAATACGCTGGCGAGTTTGACATGCAAATTCTAAACCATTGTTCTAAAATAAAACAAACATTACGTTATCCATGTCCCTCGGGCACAAAGACTCATCAGCACTCTACTTCAGTTAATAAAGAAAGTAAAATTTTGGGTTACGAAGATAACGATAAAAGTGTTGTGTGTGAGTCCAGGCCTAAAGAGCCTACAGTTTCTGTGTAGCAAACTCAAATATTATGAGGCATCATTCTAGCCAATAGCCAATTGGGGAACAAGAAGCAGAGGTGGATGTCCATAAATTAAGATGCAGGATAGAGAGGTTTAGAAGAGGGGTCGAGAAGCTGGACATCAACTGAACTAAAACTGGACTCTGGGTGCGCTTGATTGGTCATAATGCTCTGCATGTCTACTTGAATTCAAATGGACCCTAAATTAGGGCATAGGAGTTTTAATTCAGGACAATGTACCGACCAGCCCGTTATTAATATAGCTTTATAGACCTCAGGTCTACTACTAATAAATTTGAATCCCCAGCTGCTATTTGTTTCTGTGTTAAAGAGGTAAAATAACCTGGTTGTCCACCGATAAGGGCATACTGCTGGTGGAGCAGAACAAGAATTTAGTTATTTCTACTGGTTGCAAAACGTTTGCCTGGGGCTGCGCTGACCTTAGCTACAGACAGGAAAACTGTGGGGTCTGAGGTGGAATTCTAATGTGGCAGTGCACACCACTAAAACAGGTGTTATTATTGAAATATATATATATATATATATATATATTTCAATAATAACACCTGTTTTAGTGGTGTGCACTGCCACATTAGAATTCCACCTCAGACCCCACAGTTTTCCTGTCTGTAGCTAAGGTCAGCGCAGCCCCAGGCAAACGTTTTGCAACCAGTAGAAATAACTAAATTCTTGTTCTGCTCCACCAGCAGTATGCCCTTATCGGTGGACAACCAGGTTATTTTACCTCTTTAACACAGAAACAAATAGCAGCTGGGGATTCAAATTTATTAGTAGTAGACCTGAGGTCTATAAAGCTATATTAATAACGGGCTGGTCGGTACATTGTCCTGAATTAAAACTCCTATGCCCTAATTTAGGGTCCATTTGAATTCAAGTAGACATGCAGAGCATTATGACCAATCAAGCGCACCCAGAGTCCAGTTTTAGTTCAGTTGATGTCCAGCTTCTCGACCCCTCTTCTAAACCTCTCTATCCTGCATCTTAATTTATGGACATCCACCTCTGCTTCTTGTTCCCCAATTGGCTATTGGCTAGAATGATGCCTCATAATATTTGAGTTTGCTACACAGAAACTGTAGGCTCTTTAGGCCTGGACTCACACACAACACTTTTATCGTTATCTTCGTAACCCAAAATTTTACTTTCTTTATTAACTGAAGTAGAGTGCTGATGAGTCTTTGTGCCCGAGGGACATGGATAACGTAATGTTTGTTTTATTTTAGAACAATGGTTTAGAATTTGCATGTCAAACTCGCCAGCGTATTATATCTTCACCTTGCCCTTGTAGAAGAGATGGTGTGCAGTGTGGCACACAGACAGACTTCATTGCATAACACACCTAGCTGGAAACTGGACCATTTGGACAGTTTATTTTTTGTTTTTGTTTTTTGGACTACGTCAATTTTTATGCCTCTAGACATCATATGTAACGAGCAGAAAATAACATTTTCAGAAATGGGTTTTAACTCTTTGAGGAATTTACGTGTTCTGCCTGACATTAGTGACACTACTGTAAAATTATTATTTATTTATTTTTTATTCGATTTTAAGGAGTTCTCATGCTTTGTGACAAATTTTATTTGTAAAAATGTGCTATGAAAGTTTAATTGATTGATTTTTAAATCATTTGTGCAAGATGGCTCATTTTAGAACTCTGGGTGCATCTTTGTCAAGGACGGCGGGAGGAGGGGCAAGCGGGGGCTTAAGCCCCCCCTGCAAAAGGCTGAGCCATTTTAAAATGTTTTTGGTGTTAATTTTTTGAATATTCTTTATTTAAAATACTGTCCATTATTATAGATTAATAAAGTTAACTGTGCTTAGAGATATGTCAAATTTCTACATACATGAAGGGCATTTAAATTTTTCCTTCATTTCATCAAATACTCTAGTACCTATGTTTTTTGCAAATTACACCAGTATATTGAAATTTACACATATTTCATTAGCATGCAGCTATGTCAACTCAATTCTCAGCCCTATGTATAAAAATCCTTAAATTCTCACCCACCCAAAAAGATTAATTTACATACTCAATCCTAATATAAATTTTGCCACTCAATCCCACAGTAACCCAGTGGTGTGTGTGTAAGGACAGCACCCATACAACTTGGTGTTTTTAAAAAATAGTACTTTATTGCATGGACATGTTACAGTATTCAACCTTCCTCAGCGTGCAAGAGAATGATAAAAGGCGTAGATAAAAACCAAAAATGTCAATGGCACGTTTAAACAATTTCTTATACCTACATGTAAATTTCATTGTTACAAATAAAGAGATGTTTGCTATCAAGTAGCAAGATGAATGTGTTGTTTACATTTAAAAATATGTATATTTTTACAATGGTTTACAAAAGGGAATCAAAATTATACATTTAAACGAGAAACACAAGGTACATAGTTAAAGTCCAATTACATTGTTACGCATTCAACTCATTTTTTTCAGGGTAGCTAGCAAGTTGAGTCTACACATTTTTGAAACCCCTGTATAAAATAAGGGATATAAAAAATACCCCATCATAACAGTTTACAGTAACTAATAAAGCAGAGCTTGAAGAAACCTAACAAAAAAAATTAATAAAAAATTCACTTTACATTGTTCACACAGAATCACATACTCTGTCCAAATCCAACTAATACTGTAAAACGAAGTGCAATTAAGAGCTTAATACTGGTTAAAGTCAGTCTTTCTGAACACATTAGGTAGTCTAATCATTTGACCTAGTTTCCATTTGTTTTGTTATAATGAATAATAATTTAAAAAAAAACGTACTTAAAAATGCTAAACTGACATACTAATACTTTTGAAACAGATCTAGAAATTTGAAGTGGCTCCCTAGTGTCTCAGTCGGGCAAGGCGCTCACCCGAGTGCAGACTGAGACCTATGATAAAAATCCGCTGGATCGTGCAATTTGTCGACCATGACCAGGAGTTGTATGCAACAGTGTAAAACTGAGTGCCACCTGGGGTAGGATGGGGTTAAATTGGCATGGGATGCAGCCACTGTTTACTTCAGGGCAAGCATAGTCTAGCTGTGCCTATCCCCCAGGTAGTAGCAAATCTCCTCTACAGTGCTGTGGCCTGTAACATGTTCAATGCAAAATATTGGGAACATGGTGACTTGGAGGAACCAATTGCAGCGTCCTTGTTGCCTTTTTTACTGGGATTTTTACCAGTAGCTGCATACAGAATTGCTAATTCCAAATTTCAAATGTGTAGGAAAACCAGGAAAGGTAATTGGTAATTCCAATATTTGAAATAAATAAATAAATAGGAAGGAATGTAAACAAAAAGAACTCAGTATTATGATATTTCTTTAACGTGTCACAGAAGGAAGTTCAAGGCTTTCCAGTAAATTTATTATACTCCTGTTTAATGCAGCCAAAGACAGTGTGGTAGAAGTGCCGGTCAGGTGCCATGAGGTCCGTGACGATGTCTGTGTGGTTCATTTTGGG
Organism: Hiodon tergisus; assembly: GCA_025775045.1. NCBI lineage: Eukaryota > Metazoa > Chordata > Actinopteri > Hiodontiformes > Hiodontidae > Hiodon > Hiodon tergisus. The sequence continues at coordinate 4,432 of JAOVYW010001476.1, read as the reverse complement.
AAGCAGGTAGAGGGACACCTTAACAGAGAGAGAGGTAAGGACCTCTGAGAACCTGACAGACGACTCAACAGGAACGATTATGTCACTGGTTCCGTGGAGCAAGCAGAAAGGAGGGATCCTACAGGACCAACAAAACCCAAAAAATGGTGGCTTCAGGTCAGTTTTTAAGTTGAAGAGGCAGTGAGCGTTGTTCCCAGAGTTCAAAATAGCATTTTTACTAACACCGATTTGAACACACAGACATAACATACTGTAAACTATGCAAAACAGCAACTTACCTCTCCAATGTTTCTTGACTATATTGCATCAATAAGACTGTAGGCGAGTAATAATCAAAATTATCCTCTCCCCCCATGGCCTTGTGCATCGTAGAAACGTACTCAATTCCTCTCATTTTCTCATGTTGATATTGATCCATGATATTGTACACTCCACTCAAACCTGAAAGGCAGCGTGTTGAATGTACATCTGATCACAAAGCAAATGGCCCTTTCCCTCCCATTAATATCAACAAAATTATCACTAACAAAGTTTAATATTTCACATAGAAAACATACTAGAATTAATTAACAAGTAGCATATCAATCAGATAAAAAAGCATTTAAGATTTTGAACTGTTTTCTGTAATCTAACAATTTAATCGCTTAATTTACCTATAACCCCTTTGACAGACAAGACAATTTCCTTCTGCCTGGCTGTTTCTATGGCCAGTTTCTCATTTCCCTCTGCCAGAAAGAGTGTGGTCAGCGCACCCAAGTGAGCGCCAGCCGAATGGCCAATCATTACAATATTTTCCTAAACAAAGATTTAAAAAGCAGTTACACTAATGTCAAGAGCTACAACAATGAATATATATTGTAGTCATATTTCCTTTGTCGCCAGGAAAAAATGAAGGGTTATTTCAAGCAAACATAGCTGTTATCCTTAAAGTGTTATAAAAATACCATCTGTGTTTACCACTTACTTTGTCTATGTTGAACATATGCCCATTTTCTCTCAACCAGACCAGACTTTCAGCAATATCTTGAACCATATCCAAAACATCCCCCTAAAATGATGAAAATTAAAATGAATTCAATTTTCTCCACAAATAAGTGCTACTGAACCAGAACGTGTAAGACATCATGGTGGTACCACACCTTTGGATAAGTGGAATAATCAGGACAGATTACTGTTACATTGAGCTCCTTTGCCATCTGAAGGGCCAGCAGACAGTATGTGGCCCTCTCTCCTGAACCCCAAGCACCTCCATAAACAAAAACTACAACAGGTGTAGGGACTCCACTTGCTTTGTCTATTTTGGGAGCATAGTACAGATCCAATTTGTTGCCTCGTTGACCAAAAGAAATCCCCTATAGAAGTGAATGACAAGCATTACACACAGCACTCTCACACACATACATATTGGATTATGTACTGAAACCATAATAAATAGAAATGGCAAAGAAAGAAAATTCAATTCAAATACAAATACAAAATTATCATTCCCCAGTAAAATGATTATGCCATATTTGCTTTGTAGTTTTTCAGATTGTATTCTCATCTGAATAAGTTGTATGAACAATGAAATGGAAGAACATGAATCATGAAAGTTATTGCTTCCTTAGACAATGAGACAAAATAATTTACTTTTTCATAGTGTTTATCATTAGCGTCATTCTTGTACCACAATTTCCACTGAAAGTAGAGTTTGCCATATTGCAGATACTTCAGCATTTCCAGCAAAGCTCGTGTTAAACAGTATATCCTCCTGAGGAGAAAATTTGCACAAAGATCATTAAAGAACTTGAGGCGCAATTACCTTTCCCAACCCATAAATGATTAATCTGCAAGAAAAAAATTATGCATATGGCTTTACCTTGGCCTCAGAGCTTCAATGTATTTCCTGTATCCTGGTTTATTGGGCCAACCATATATCCACTGACCCACAAATGAGATACTGTAAGGAATGGCCACAAATAAGGCCCCGGCTGCCATAGGCAATGAAACATGATATTTTAACCCCATCCTGGAAAGATAACAGCATGCAAGAGATTCATTTGTTAAATGCTTGCTTCTGTAAAATATAACAACAACTATTTTACTAGGTTACACTTCTTAACTGATAAATGTAGACCCAAGTTAACCAATTTTACAAAGGGCTAGTGCGCCAGGATGAACTACCTCTATTGCATCAGAGTTTCAGATAGCATTTACCAAGCATTTACCATTACTACTAATCGTTTACGAGGATGAACGCAATTACATAAAAATACAGTGAAATTGTTCACAAAAAAGATACATGTTCCACAAAATTAGTTGCATGTGCTAATGGTATGAGCGTGCATATTTTCTTAGATGCTGAATTACATTCTTATATCCACCGTGTTTTACAAGGTAAAATTGTGTTGCCATTATTTATTAAACCAGAAAACCACGGTGGGTTTAATTCTGCTGCATTTGTTAATCTGCAAGGGTTGGGTGCCAAATGCGATTTAACCATTTCAAATTACAATTAATAAAAATCTGGCGACTAAGAAGCCAGCTTCAGCATTGTTTGCACATATTTGCATCACTTTCACAGACAACTCAGCAATGTCACCAGCCTCAACTGGCAACTTGACTCAAAATGCCTCCGGGTTAAAAAACAACAACAACACCAAAAAAAATAACGACATAACTATTTACACGTTATAATAGAGTCACATTTCATATATGTAACACTGCGGGAGTTTTCCGTTTTAGAAAGAACACCTTGCGTGTTTATCATCAATAGTCATATGCTGACCTTAGCGCTTTCCCGTGATGTAATAAATGAAGACTCGGCCGGGATTACAAGGATGTATATCCTCTACCTAGGTCGGAAAAAGAAAATATTGTTAAATACGTCATATTCATTTCTTACAACAATCGGGTTTAAGCCCCAGCAACGTATGTGTTAAATATTTTAATTCAGATGAATGCAAGCATTCTAAAATAAACCATCACATACCACAGGAGTAGGCTAAAAACAACACGTCTTTTTAGTCTTTTTAATCTCAAAACATCCGTTTTTCTTTAAAGCTCAGCGTTCAAGGTTGCAGTACACGCACTTGGTTCTGGTAGCACACTAAGTAAGACAACGCCATGGGACGGCTGATAAGACGTTCGTCATAGCTGTAATTACCTGTTTTTAAAACGGTGTACAATAAATGAAACCCTTGCATCCCATTTAGCGAAGTGAAAATCTACATGCCCATGTCATTGGCGGAAACACTGATAAACACGCTTGGGATGCCGGGCTGTAAAATATGACGTTTTTAAAATTCGCGTTTGTGATTTGTACACTATCTGGATTTCTGTGTTGTCACTGGTCCCCTTTGTACTAAGGCGGGACATCAGATAATGCCACCGAAGACGCGTTCGATTTAAAGTTTTTCTTTGTCCTTGTAGTACACTACGTAGGTGCTTAGACGGTAGTATTTTATTTCATTTTACCTGTAATTCATGTTCATTTGAACTGAATGCGTGTATTGTATTGTAGTGCTCTTGTAACTACCGCAAATACGATCTTCCGACACTGAAAAACTGTACTACTGTATCTACTACCTGAGTCTGACTAGTAGGCTGGACACTAACGTTAGAGATAATTTCGGAGTTTACGAATTCGGACCTTTAATCACAGACATCTTCATCTGTTGGAATTCAAGTCAGCTCTGCGGTACGCCGGAGCTTGGCCCGGCAGACATAATGAGGCAGGGACCCCATTCCTTTATTTGAAGCGTGGGAGGACAAAGACCCAAAGGATGTTTTGAGACAACACCGCTAGCTGTTTCCACCGTGCCGCTCAAATCTGAATTATATAGATAATTTAACTCTTGACTGGGACTGCAACGCTAGACATTTAACATACTTGTTTTATATACGCTTTACGCTAACCTTTTCTGTCACACGCATTTATCTATGTTGTGGATATTTCCTAATCATATTTACGACCAGACATGTTGGAAATACGCGTTTCTGAGTTGGAGTGAAATGCAGTTTGTTTACTTCCCATATCATCTCGATACTTTTTTACAATTTCTACACGCTTTGAGCTACACTCTTCCCCATATATGGTGTTAGATATGTGATATGACATTTTGGTGTGAATCTTTCCAATGCACGTTTAAAGGGAATCAAAATTATTCACTTATGCGCCTATAATTTCCTTATGAACTGTTAATCAAGTCTCTAATAAAAATATATGGATGCGAATTCTCCTACTTATTAATAAAACGTTAATTGCGTTTCACACACAGGCTGCGGTAGCTAGCTTCAGTTTAATAAAACTGAACGTTGAGTGTCCTAGGCGTAAACCACTTGCTTTTTACACCTACAGGTTTCGTTACCACATCAATGGTAGCGTCACTATTTCCCTTAAGTACAGTGATTTTGCCAAAACTTGTCAAACCCACTAACAGTTTCCTTTCTC
>JAOVYW010001475.1:0-15000 GCA_025775045.1 Hiodon tergisus | reverse complement strand
TTATTATTATTAAATATTATTTGGATGGTTTAAAACTTACCGAGCGTATTTCCTATAATAGAAACGAAGAAAACGGCGATGTAGCCAGCTATTAAAACCCACTCGTACTGCTTTGGATGCAAGTATTCCCTCCAGATGTACTTTAGTAGTTCATCATCGTCATCAATAGAGGGATTTTTATAAGATTCCCCGGTTAGGTTCAACTCATACGGAAGTGGTGAGCAGTTCCCACAATTGGAATCAACGATGCTTCCAGACATCCTTCATAGATGTTGAGGCGTCAGCTGGCTTGAGTTCTCCATTCAGCATCCCGAGTTCTGCGCCTCTGATCGGGAGACTAGGGCACTGCCGTTTTCTGAATGAAGCGTTATGCAATTGCTGCTGTGGAGTTCGCCACCGTGACGCGGATATGGGATGTACTCAATGTGTTGCTTATGACAAAAAAAAAAAAAAACATAATTCGTATTCATTGACAAACACCACTGTTCATTTTTTAATTGCACACACACAAAGGGCCATCCCAAATTCAAAATTAAGTTATGCTGCACTGATGAGCCCCAAACAGGGCCAAAAATGTTGCTTGGCATTGACCTGAAATGCTACATGGAATTTGTTGGTTTGTTTGAGCTCATTTGAGCTGGTGAACGTGAGATGACCCTGTCACTTTTTGTACCTCAGCCCAACAATTAAAGAAGTAGAGTTTTCTTGAAAACTGTTTCCGATTGGTGGTCAATGGTCAAAATTCAGAAACAGCTGAGGACTACTGAAAATCAGCAGGCATACTATTGTCAGGCTGGAAGGTCTTCAAGGGACGGCACACAGATTCCCTACTTACTACCCACTGTTTTGCTACTATTTAGAGATAGGTATATTGTACACACACAAAAAAACTGACGATAACACAAGACGACACATTCCTGGGGGTTTTCTTGAGATTACAGTGCAGTAGAGAATTAATGTTTGTGTTGTCTTGTTTTCTGGTATTTGGTGTGCCATTGGAATTCGGCAGATGGAAGACTTTTTTTCATATACCACTTGGAGATGATCCTCTTTTGCTTAAAGGGGGGTACTCCAGTAATGTTCTATTCTGGATTGAGTTGGCAGTGCTTAGTCTGGCTGCAGGTTGAGTGTCTTGTAGAGACTGGGTGGGGCCGCTAGTCACACCGATCCGAGGGGACCAGAGGGAGTAGTTATGTTTTGTTTTACCTGTGCCTTCGGTCTGTCGGGTGCTATTTTTCCAAGGCACAGGCACTTATTTATTGTATGTGTTTGTTTTGTTTGTATCTGTGCTTGCTACAGCTTTTATTTAAGATGTTTTTTTCTTAATCGATCGCTTTCCCTCATGTTCCCCTGCCATCTTACCATAGCCGGGTGTGTGTCTGGGAAGATCAGGGCAGCAGGCAGCTAGGCGGGAGGGCCGGGGGAAGAGTACACACCCTATAAATACACGCAAATGTTTCCACGTATTTAAATTCAAGCCAATCCTTCTCATTTACATATTGAGAAAAATTAAAGTTATGTGTTGTGTTGTGAAGCACATATCGCGCACAGTCTTTAAAGTAAAAGTTTTTTAACTTTTTAGATGCATTTAGGTTATAACAGGCAAGGAGTACACTGATATATATGCTGTTATACAAAAAGCTTACTCTGCTGTAGTCACAAATACCGCCTTAGTGGTGGGCCTGCAACAGGCGCGGATTTTCTGTGGTTGCACAGGGGCACCTGCCCCCCTTGTGATCTGATTGGCCACTCTGTGTGCCCCCCCCCCCAATTTTCATTGGCTCTTAAAGATTTCAATCATTGTTCGCTTCGAATAGTTTTCGGTGGCCGAAACTGTTTAACTGTTGTTCCCCCCTGTGACCCCTGACTTGAAAATAATCTGGATCCGCCCATGGCCTGCAATCCTTGAGTAGGGCAGTTGGGGGAGCCAAAGGAGATTATTATCAAATTATTAACTCAAAGAAATTCTGTGTTGGGCTTGGGAGGGTGACTGATCAACACGACAAACACTGAAATAGAACACTAAAATTGTGATTTTAAAAGTTATACTTTCGACAGATTGAATAGATTTCACATTGCATTCCGTTCTGTCAATCACAGCCAGCCCCTCACCCCTGCCAGATGTACAGGGACTTTCCAGGTAAGCGTAGTCAAATGGAGTGAATACGTTTGGAGATAAATATTAATGGGCTGGTGCCACTTTCCTGTAACACAGAAAAAAAAACAATCCTTTTTTCGAGAGTGATGTCACTGAGCACCAAGTCTTAAATAATTAAGGACCTGACAATTAAATGCATAGGAGTACTTGTCTGCTTGGCTCCATGTGATTTGAGGTGACACAGAAGGTGTAACCCAGCCCCATAAACTGTATCCACATTAGTGTCGCTCTGGCCCATTGAGGTGATGAGGTGAATATGTGATGCTTAAATTTACTCCTGTGTATATATTTGTGTCTTTGTAAAAATCTTACCACCCAGCAAAATGTAATACCCCCTAGGGTTTTCAAGGAGGACTAAGAGTCAAAAGACGGTCAAAATAACAAGCCAGCACAATGAAGGTAAAGACAACAGATGTTAGGCGGTGGTAAAACAGCAGATCACAGCATATTATCCACTGTAAAATTGTGTTGAGTAAATATGAGAGTTACAGCATATCGTCCACTGTACAATCGCGTTGTATCCATGAGAGTCTCAGCGCATTGGCCACTGTAGAATCTATGTGAAATATCCCACCAGGGTCTGTTCTAGGCTCTATTCTGTTCACAGCGTGTACACACCCTTTTACTGGTGTCATTCATGGCCATTGGGTAAACAACAATTGCTATACCCTCACTTGAAAACATCACAGATCTAAACTGAAACCATGCCCTAATAATTTAACTCCAGGAAAACGACAGACATTGGGTCTTTTTCCATGGAGGCCACTTTCAAAAAGCGACAGATGGTGCAATCAGAAACTGACATACCTGCACCTTGGAGTTCAGCTTGTATTTCTTTGGAAGTTCTCCTTGGTTATTTTTCTGCCATTCGCACTATCCTTCTGTTCAATCTGGGGTCGATTTTTTTAACCAAATGGCACAGTGACTACTTTCCTCCATTTAAATAGGCTGAATCACCAAGATTGGAGACATGTGTGATACTAATTAAATAAATTAATTAGTTTGGAATATCACTATAATCCAATTATTAATCTTTTCTATCTTTTTTAAGGGGTACCAACAAATGTGTCCAGGCCATTTTAGAATGTCTTTGTAGAATGAGCAATAATTCATCTCTTTTCTCAGCTTTTTTGCTTTATTCTATGACATACCAAAGGCATGCAAGTATACATGATGCAATAACTTTTATTTAATTACTTTTCTGGAGGAATGAATCATTATTTCAATGAGCTATATTTGACCACGTCTGTATCTAAACAAATTTTGTTTTAAACCAATTTTCTCACTTTTTCCCAGGACCAAGTCATGCTTTTACAAAATTTTCCAAATTGGTGTTTTTAATCTGATATTGGAACTAGCTAGCAGTCCGATGTAGTAAAATTAGGAACTCATACATGAACGTTGAAATAAAGTTAGTAAAGTAAGTTAGTAAATTAGTAAAGTTAAAGCTGTATAGTTGTAGTCGCTAAATGAACGGGGTGACTGGTTGCGTAACCTAATGTTTGAAATTTCGTCTCAAAGTCTGATCTGCAACATTCTATCATGTCTATTAAACCTAAAGTCAAAATACTCTCTCATTCCCTTTCTCTATCATTCTCTTCATTCACATTCACACCAATTCTGTTACTCTTTTGTAACTTTCAATTCATAACGCTGCCACATTAACTCTCCAAGCATTTTGAGCAAATAAAATAATGGAGGCCAAACACCAGTTTAAGATTCATTTAATTATCCAGAGGGATTAAATCAAACATGCCACCCGTTAGATTTCCAAACCCACCATTCAAAAGTCTTAAGTTGGGACTGTAGGTGAAGTAACAAAGCCCTCCATGAAGGAGAGGTTTCCAGCAGCTTGCGAACCTCCATCTAGGCCATGATGGAAGTGCCTATTTCGAACTATCTGTGTGGACCGCGAGATGCAACCACGACACCCATCCCCAGGAAAATGGGACAAGCTCAGGCCAACCATGCCTGACAGGTAAGCTGTGGGTCCAAACCCACAACCAGGATCTCATTTGTGCACTTGAGTGTGGTTATGCCGATTGTATCAAACTCGGGTGTTTGTAATAAAAGGATGTTATAAGTGGGACTGCAGGACCTGATCAGTGAATGGTGTGATGGTTGGACATTTTGTGAATGCTTTTGTTGTTATTCTTTCATATAATTTTTTATTTAGATTTTTTCTCTTAGAATTTTTTCTTTCCTTGTGTTTGCCAATAAAAAGGCACAAATCAGCCGTCTGCTTCCCTGTGCCTGGCTGCTTCTGAATCCGATTACGTCTGGATGTCTAGATGTGTTGGTGCATTTCTGTGAAACTTGAAACCTGAAATGTGATCTGTTCAGCTCCACATTTCCTGAGATACTCAGGTCAGTGCACTGTGTATAATGTATAGCATTTCACTTTTATCCAGCATTTCCATCTCTCCGTGTTGGCGTTGTTGAATGCACATTATGTTCTATCATTTCCAATCATGTGTTTAAGGTCATCCAAACTTTGACTGTCAGGGTCAAATGTTCCCCTTGCTTGCTTTCCTGGTACTTCAGAGGAAGAATCTTTAGAGAATCAGAGGAATAAAGAAAAGTTTAAGTTACCATTTGGACCTGCCCTGCTGCACAGCAACAGTGAAAATTCTAGTTCCAATTTTGTTATATTTCATATCATTACCAATATCACCCCTTTTCTTTGTATGGATTACAGTCATTCAGTAGGAACAGTAGTGGAGAATACATTTAGCCAACTGTAGTGAGACATAAGCTTTAATAGTTATTATTGTTATTATTTTGGTATAGACTTGTTTCATCCAATATCTTTACCATTTGAAATTGGCAATGGTATTCTTGCATCTCTCTGCCGCAGACCCAGCACCAGAGAAGTGACCAGAGAAGTGCGCTGCAGAGAGTGAGAAAAGCCTTACTCTGCTGGTAATGATACCTTTACAATGCACTGTGCCTGATGCTCAGAAATGATTAGGAGGGTAGGTTCTTTACAAAATTGTATTAGTGAGAAATTGGGACGCTCTGCTGAGAGACATGAAAATGAAAACGGACTCCCCACGGTGCAGTTAGTTTTGTAGGTGCAGTCGGTTCAAGTCTCATTAACTGATAAGATACTATCAATCAGTTTTATGTTTGTATTAAACTTACCCTTGTATTTAGAATTACAATTAGTAACTTAATTCACTTATTTTTTAAGTAAAATGTGAATGTAGAAGTTGTTTTGTCTGGTAAGACTTCAATCAAGCTAAATGGACTTGGAAAAGCGTTGGGAAATTGGAAACTTACGTTTGAAGCGTGAGAAGATGGGAGCTCAACATATGTATTACTAAAGGAGGTAGTGAGAGACAGACCACCTGCAAAACATTTATGTTAAACTGCACTTCCAAGAAACTACTGGCAGGTTAGCAGTTAAAAACTTTTGCTGTCAGGAAAAACATTTCAGTGCCTTCAATGCAATAACATGAAGAACTTGTTAAGAAAAGTTAACCATTGACTCGAAAATGAATGTAGCAGTCCCATGCATCAGTAAAACAACATTCAAATGCATTCAAGATTTGAATGAAATTTTATAACTAAAACTGCAGAGATATTTTACAGCCTTACTTGGTAGTACCATGAGAGATAAAAAATGCGGCAGCTTTGTTGTGGGGTCAAGGATCCGTCAGAAGTTAAACAAACGTGGGTGTCCTGGTGCTTCCAAGTTGCTTTTCTGAGCTTGTGGCAGATGAAGGGAATGTCTCAGCCCTACCTTCAAGGAGCTTCTAAAAGTTGTTTTCTTCTGTTAAAAGGGCCCCCTACGTCGGTTCTGGTATTTGGAGGGTGAAGTCATACTAGCACAGTCTGTCCTAGCACACATCGTGATCAGAAGTTTTTCATGTGGGGAAGGACTAGAATTGAATTCTATCTGCAGAACTCATTCTCTCCATAGAGTTCACAGACGGGCTAAACACAAGAGAGAGAGAACTTAGTTTGAGTACTGGTTTTAATGAATGTGGTAGCTTTCGTGTTGCCGAGTTGAAATTACAGATCAAAGGATCAAATAGCAAAGTGACTAATGATGACACTTCATGGTGTCCAAGCTGGAGATATAGTTTGTTTAGACTTAGTCCATGGTCCTGACTATTTACTATATTAAATTCACAAGTGGATACTCCTTCCACTGATGTCAGGGGCATGGACTAGCTAATGGAACCATAGCCCTGTGGGCCCCTGTAGTTGAAGTGCATGCTTGCATATATGTAATTCTCATTAAAGGACAAGTGTATAAGCGAGAGGTGTGATTAAATGTATTGGTTGTCATGATGAATTTCATGTCGTTGGTAATTACATTGCAGCGTGGCACCAGCCTGTATATTCCCCTGCCTTTTGTTTCCTGCCTGTCTGTGTGCTGCTATGTGGAAAAGGCGTCAAGCAGGGATAATACGAGCATCCAATTCGGGGATTATGGCATGAGGGAAGCAATCTTTTTCAGTTCAGTTCAGTTGAAGCTGGACCTGAGGACAGTGCAATCACTTGGCAGAACAACTTTTAAATGCGTCTGTTACCATTTTAATTTGTTACACAGTAAGATGCTGTCCAATATTTAGTCCTAACTGTATCAATTTTTATACCTGGTCTGAGATATTTCCCATACCTGAGGGTATTTTTTAACAAAAAAAAACTCACTTCATCCAATAGTCATTTAAACAGAAGGGATAAGCAATGCTGAAGCCAGGAATTATTCAGCAGCAGAGCATACATTCAAGGTCAGGGAAAAGGTAAATGACAGAATGACTCACGAAAACGGCAATCACGCTAGTGCTTGCACAATTTCCATGTGCGTCAGTATAGTGGTCTACGCAGTGTGCCCTCTTCATGCCACAGCAAGTCATTCTATTCCTGCTGACATTAGTAACTTCCTTATAAGACCCCTTTTTTCGGGTTTGGCATGAAAATATTTAATCCTCGTCTTGCAGTTCAATGATCATAAGAACGTGAGAAAACGGTTTGTGTGGCTTACTTACGGATTTTTATCCTTTAATAGGAAAACCCAGACTCCCCTGGGGTGACAGCATATTGTGGTATTTTATAATCAAGTTGACATTGGGAGTGTCTAAAAACATGTTACATGTATGCTACTGTTTCAGTGTGGTGTCTACCATGCAGCTGTCAGAATTCACTTTCCCAAACTCACAAACAAGGATTTCACCGGTCTAAACATCAAACAAACAGTCATTTGAAAAATCTATTTACATCTACGCTGTCAAATCCCACTTTTTTTTTTCTTTATTTAGTGTCCCTCACTATTCATGGAAGACACACCATCTGGTCTGTCAGGAAGTGAATATCATCACTAACGTAGCTAAAAGATCATTTTGTCACCTGTCCAATTGGCCTAAGGCTGACCATGTAGATATTATGCAAAATGTTCTTACATGGATTTTTTATCCTCCAAAATGTTTTGATCTGGGTGAATTTCCATTTAATTCTTTTTTTCCTGTTCGATTTGCGTGTGTATTACAGTTGTATCACATGTAAGACTGGAGGGTAAGTTAACGGACACCTCTGACCCCAAAGTCTTCTGGGAACAGGGACAAGGTGAAGTGGGGTGGAGATAGGGGGGCTGGCTGTACCAACTGGGTGAGTGCGGGTGGAGAGAGCAGACCCAAGTGGCTAATTAGTGCCATCCACCTTAGGGAATTTACTGTTTATTTATTTATTTCCAGTCTTATATGGATAATTGCTTTTTGTCTTGTATTTCGAACCTGTCATAAAAACATCGTAAAACTTATGTTCTCCGTGTCATCTGTTAGTGGGTGGGTGGTGAGTGGATCCTAAACAGGTTTGGAGAGGGTCCAAAACCCTCATTATAAAAAAAAAAGTGACAACTAATTTTAAAATGTTAAATATAAAATTAATATTAATATTATTTATAATATTATTATAGTAATGTTAATATAAAAAAAATGGGACAAGTGAACGATTGTCTTTAATGATTTCCCCGTTATTTAGTCTCCCAGAAGGCAATGTGATGGCGTGTTGCTCCTTGTTATTAATGTTCTCAGAATTAGAGGTACAAATGACATATTTGTATATATATAAAACTTTAGTTCTCAGTCACTATATTTCTCATCTAAAATACTTAATGTTGAAAATAAATTTTTAATTTAAAAATGACCTGACTCACTAAACATTATGCAGAATTCATGCGGATCTTCGAATATCTTTCATATATCTTAGAAGACATTTTTTCACATAAATAATAATAATATGTGAATAATACATATCTGTATATGTATTGAGAAGTATGTCATAGAACCTCTGACCTGCCATTTGCAATTAAATATTTATAATTGAGCCACTTGATCACATTTTCATTTCTAACTGTTCATTGGACCTGAATGCTGCAGTACAGTTTCATGTTGCTCAGTGATAATGTAAATTAACAGTGTGTATAATTTAAGAACTGCTAAAAGATACTGACATCTAAAGTAATCAATTCATTGCGCTATTGAGATAATAGGGAAATAGATCACATTTTTTTCCAGTATTCACATCATAGAGGTCTGTTATTTTAAACGATGATGATTTTGTTTGACCTCAGAATTGAAATACAAGTCTAACATTGTCATCATGTTGCTTCTCGTTGCATAAAACATTAGAGATAAATCCTTTTTAGTATGTCTTATACGCTCTGTTTAACCACGGATCCCCTTGCAGGTCGCAGGGTCTGATGGTTTCAGTCATAATTTGTTAGAATTGAGTGAATTTGGAATTATAAATTCTAAGACGGAATAGATGATTAAGAGTGCAGAAAGGAGACACGGCAGACCCAGGGATCGGAAATGAGTGGAATTTCACACCACTGTATTAAGCTGTCACAAGTAGGGTAAAAAGACTGTTTAGTATAGAAAACATTTTGATGGAAACAGTATAACAATTTAAAGATTCAAAAATGTTAAGTCCAGTCCTTACACATTCATTGTATGTTTTGTCATCCACTCTACTTACTTGCGTCTCCATAAGCCAAAACCTTTTTTTATTAAACAGCGTGAAGATGACTGGTGCTTTGTCTGGAGTTGTGTTTTTCTGTCATTTATTGAGCCTATCTATTAAATGTCTCTCTTCATAGAGTTTCAGCAGTATGGGATCCCATTAAGGCAATAGTTCTATCATATTCTCTACATCTCTGTTGGGTAATTGGTTAACTATTTAGTTTGATCGCATAAGCATCAGTTTGCAGGCATAGTTTCTTTGCAAATGTATCAGCTGTAAAACAAATGCATTGGTTAGTCATCTGATAAGAAGAACAGGAGCCACCATAAGGATTATTACCTTAATGCATTATTGGTGTGAATGGTTAGGCAGAGGTAATGCCAGAATGAAACCAGTAATATCTCTCTGAAGGTTAGGCTTTAATAAGCCCCCACTCGCTTTCCTTCGGCGTGGACTGTGACAGTACTGTCCCCATGGCCTACATGATTGCCATCGTTGTCGAGGATTCAGGGGGTCAGGAGCAAAGAAGAGATGCTTGAGAGAGGGCCAGTTTAAGGGGAATAAAAAAGGCCTCAACTGAAGGGATTGCAGTAGGTGGGGATTAGCAGTAGGTGCAACGGGGAAAATTATTAGTCAAGTTGGCTCTGAGGAGCTGAGGTGTTTCGACAGTGCAAATAATTAGGGTAGAGGCATAGTATGAAAAATCCTAGCAACTTTAAAAATATGATTTGTGTAACCACTGACTGTTGGTTTACAAAAGATAGGGATTAAATCACTGTAGAATGACACAACAGCTAACATTCCAAAGCCTCATTCAAACTCAAGGCTACTTGCAGTCCAACTATGATTGCTATTTCTGTCGAAATTTAGGGTGGTGTATTAAGGCATTGAGATGCTGAATGTATTACAATTCTGTGTATAGATCCCAACGGTAAATTATATAAAATAATATAATTTGTCAGGTTAAGGAAAGGTAAAAATATAAAACCCTTTAATTGAACATGGTAACGAATTCAAAGAGAATTCAAATCCAGTAACCTTAAACTAAGTTGCATAAATCAACGTTTAACATAATTAACTGCATGATGGTTGCAGAAATGGGTCCTGTGAAGAGACGCTTCCCATGGGGAGATCTCCTTCCATTAAATATTAATAATAGTTCTTGATCATGATTTGATATCATGTATTTTATGATTGATGTCAAATGTGTATTGTATTTTCCTGGATAAATCAGTGCATTTAATTGGCATATATCTCATGTTTTTATATCTATATTCATAAAAACTGAGTCAGTTAAGGATGTTTAGTTCGATCATTTGTCAATGAGGGTTGTTTTTGTTGTTTGTGCATTGTGATTGGATTATGTTAATTTTCTACTAATTTGAGTTAATTTTGTTCTATGTTTCACAACAGCTCAATTAGTTGTCCCTGGTATGAAAGGGAAGATCAAACACAGTCTGTTTTAATAGATAGCACCTTGACTGACTAAAGGTTGAGTTAATTTTCTTTACTGACTTTGCACCTGTTTTGTTTTTGTTTTTGATCTTTGTCGTGTATCTTAATGCAGTTATAGGTATTAGAAGTAAATGTAACAACAGCCGGAATGAAAGAAATGCTAATAAATCAGTATGGTGTTATCAATTTTAGTTCTCTTAAAAGACTGTTTCAACTTTTAAAATACATTTTACCATCAGATGCAAGAGATTGCACTGGGCTGCTAATTACTCCCTCCAGGACTGTCTCTGTGACGACCCTTGGTGTGAGTAGCGATTAGAATAAAGAAATTGCTATTTATTCAAATTAACTGCAGCATATGTTGTAAAGATACCTAGTTGATGTTTCAATAGTTTTTAGAGAAGCAGAGGAAGAAATGTACAATTTTCTTTCCTATATAAATATCAGATTTATTGGCATAAAATGCAAAGAAAAAAATGTTCAAAGTTCTGATAATGAGCCAAAATACAGGGAGCAGTGTCACTCTGTGAATAAAGTCAAAAATCCTTTAAGTTATAATAATAGAATTCAGAGGCATAAGGTACCCATAAGAATGGCTCAATGAAGCAAAAACATGCAAAGATATGGCCAGGAGAAACAGGCTTCTTCAGCCTAAACAAAAAAATACCACAGAAATGTATAGCTTCCTGAGTGGCTCAGTCAGTAAAGACACTCACCCAACTTCAGTCCTAATGGATGATATCTTCAGGTTTAAATCTGGATAATGTCATTTTCCAACTGGGGATCCTGAGTAGCGTCGCACGATTGACAGACCGAGGGAGGAAGTTGGGAGGGTTTCTCTCGGCTCCTAAATAGCAAGTCCTGCAGGTGTGCAGTGTTATTAGGAGAGATGTGCCTGCCCGAATATTCGCACTGGCTTTAGCGCAATTTACAATTCCATACTGGCAAATCTGAATGTCATTCATTTCGCCATTTCTCGAACAAAAAACGAAAAATAAATATTTCCTAACAATCCTTGTCTCAAAATTCTCACGCCACAGGAGAGATTGGAAACACAGTTTAATGAAACACTTTAACATTGCATATTCATTTCCCTAGTAAGGTTCCTTATTGAGGGAGCAATCCCTTTTCCCAAGTAACACAATAAATGGGTTTCAGACAGACCCATGCCTGTTTTTCAAGCTTAGACAGGTTTGTTTGGACAGCATTAATGAGTAAAATGAATATGACACAGATACATAGATGACCTTTCAATGGTTTGGAGGTGAACAGGGGAATTGTAAAACGGTTTCCTTTCCAACATTATCAGATTTATTTTAAGGGAAATAATGATTGTATGAACGGATGGTGGATTAATCTCACTAACATCTGACATATTTAGTGCTATAACTGGTGTATACACTATACTTAGTGAGATTCAGTTAATTTAGCTTTAATGGCAAATTCATATTTTTTATTGCTGGATTTTTCTAGTAGTTGCATTCATTTTGTTTAGATGTAAATGCACTTAAGACACTTACAGAAGCTCTGTGCCACATTGTGAGGAAAGTGAGACTGACTGTAAAACATTAGAATAAATTGTCAGATGAATTAGTGCAAATAATAATATTACAATATCATAAAGAATAATATTCTTTGTAATGGGCTTCTTCTCTACCAAACAGAACCACGGATTAAAATTGCTAGAGGGGAAGTGTTTTAGATTTAAACCATCAAAACAATTTTGCATTAAGAATCACAAGCTCCTTGACATGCACTTTCCCAGGTGCCTGAACCAATACCTATACAGTTTGGGACTTGAATGTAAATCCATTATTCATTATTTGCTTTTGTGAATGAAATGTCCCACCCGCTGTATGAATCTACCAAGCTTATTGTCATTATGGCCTGGTTGCTGATTCCTTGTATTGGTGTGATGTTCACTACTAGAACCTACTCTTGCAGTGCCGCTGGCTAAGCTATTGTGTCTCTCCAGAGAATGTAGGTTTGCGCGATCTGTCGTTGGCTTGTCTAAAGGCCGCTTATTCTCCAATACACAGAAAGGCTCAAAGCGGCTGTATAGACGACTCTCCATCTGTTGATTTCTCTGCCTGGTTTCTCCTGCATGGCTTAGCCTATCACTCGTGGAACTAGCAGAGTGTGGTGTCCGAGGTTCCCTGGAAACCCCGGAGGAATGGGAGTCCCCCTGCCGCTCCTCTGCATTAAAACGCGGGGCAGATGGCGTTCCCGTGTTGTTCACCACAAGCTGACCATTCGCCCTGAAGTGGCTGTCTGTTGATTTTATTGAGCTTGCAGTGGTGCTGTACACTGTGATGTCTTTTTCTGACTTCTGAACCTCATCCTTGAACGATTTCATGTCCGTGCTGCTCTCCATTTGGTTAGACCTGCTTTTGCTTTTGTCGGGTATGTTGAGGAAAGATTTGATTTTCTTTGAACTCTTTTCGAAAAAGCGCGGTGAGCCTAAGTTTGAGGATTTTACCATGGGTTCCTCGCTACTCACACCAAGGGTCGTTGCCGAGACAGTCCTGGAGGGAGGTTCTTGCCAATTGGATGACGAGGGGCTTTTTGTCTCCATAACCTTCTTTACATCATAATGAGAGACAGAACGATGATCCTCCTTAAGGTTTGGTGAACACCTACCAGTTCCTTTGTTATCTTTTGATATGCTTCTTTCAGCCTGTCTCCTCCCCAGAGTGCCATACATGAGGCTGGATGCTTCTTTATTAGGAACATAACCTATAGTTCCCTTTGGGTCAGCCAAGCTATACCTTTTATACCTGTCTTCATGGAAAACCTCAGAGTTTTTGACTGAGGGGCCCCCTTTGGCCCTGTTAAGGCTGGCATAAGCTGATTGATGGTTACCGTTGTACATGTTATTCCGTGGGTCATCCAAAATCTGCAAGCTTCGCCGCTTCAAAATGAACTCATCGCTCTGCATCCGGTTCCCCATTGTTACTGCAGGGTTCCATTGCGCTGAGGAATGAAACTGTGCATTGGCGTGCACACTGGACTGGTCGCCCTGAAGCGTAGAAGCTGATGAGTTGTAACTGTTTGACTCTGGTTGCTCGGGAATGGTGGACTTAAAAACGAGGGATGACCTCAGGCGGGAATGCATGTAAGAACTGGGTTTGTTCTCCATTCCCTCGTAGTGATCTAGGTATTCACAAGAGTCCCCAACAGGTCCATCGGCATTATTGAGGTACGACTCTATTCGCCATGTGCGCAAAAATGACTTGCTGGTCCGTTCTAACGAGGGCATGTTTTGCTGAATGGAGAGGACTTGCTTATCATTTCCGTGGAAGGATTGGCGAATGTTTTCACCTCTGTTGTAATGCTGGTTCAGCCTCATGGTTTGTAATGGATCGGCCACACCCCTGGAGAGATAGTCAAGTCTCCCAGGAGCCCCATGCTGACCGCCGTCCCTGGACACGTTCCAGTTGCTCGCACCGTAGTTCAGGTGCCTTGTAACGTAAGAGCTCTCCTTCCTCTCACCAGCGTAACTGTGTCTCTTCAGGAAGCTGTTTGAATCCGCAGTCTGCAGCTGATGGAATCGGTTCGGTGCGCCCAGATGCTCATTCACAAGTCTGTAATTGAACTTTCCGTTGTCACCCACCTCATGATCAAAGTATTCCGCAGGGTTTTTGATGGGGGCCTGTCGTCCACAGGCTTTCAAGTATACGGCATCGAGGGTATGCCTCAACTGGGCCTTCCTCTGGAAGGACGGAGCAACGTGCTCCGCCACCAATCTGCTTCCGTCACGCCGGCCCTCCAGCGGGACGCTCTCCGCTGGTGAGAGAACAGCTGGCACGGTGGAGCGAGCAAAGAGCATTCTGAACTCCTCATCGTAGGATTCCACCAGCTGACCTGTTATGACTTGCACCATGCTGAGGTTGATTTTCTCATAGGACCATGTGAAGCTTAGGAATGAAACAGAAACAGAGCAACATTGTTGTTTCTGTTACATAACCCACAAAACATAGCCGAAAATATAGTCAACATTTTAAACATTCCAGTATATATATATATATATATATATATATAAACTGTATGTACGAATTTATTGCCGTTGTTTTTGTTTACTGAGTTGATTATTAGTTAGTTCACTTTTATCATTTAGCTTTGCCCATTGTTACCCAGTTTGCCTGACCAAGATGTCTGAATTATTTTTGGTTCTATGCTGTTATATATTGCACCTACCTATGCTATTCGCCCTGGATATGTGGGTGTGACAAATAAATAAATAAGTAAGCAAATTTTTTCTGTGCTATAAATGAGCAATTGAGCCCAATCACAGTTCCAAATCACTAATCATGCATTATTGTTGAATTCAAGCAATTCTGCAGTAAAACAGCTCCACAAGAGGACTTAAAATAGAAGCTAAAAAAACGTCTGTCCAAAAAGCTCAAATTATGAAT